>JAVJIF010021655.1:0-63857 GCA_038442645.1 Agave tequilana
ATAGAACAGGACCTCATGAGCCAAATGTTATCCTTTCACAGGATTTTAATTTGGCACCATTCACCATACTTATACCAGAATACCTAACATTTACATTCCAACATAAAAAAATTGCATAACCAACCATGGCTTAACCAGGATTTCTTCAATGAGCTTCATTTTTTGGTCTAAAAACTGTTAATCTGCGTTCTTTTGACATGTTAATTAATAAAAGGTATAAACCAAGTTATCCTTTAAGAAAATGAAATGGAAGTTTTTTAAATAATATGGCATGCCTCCGTAACTAATTATTCTCATACTAAATGTGACATATAGTGGTTTCTAACTATTACGGATCTGAGAATTAGAATAAATTAAGTTAGCATAAACACTTCTACCATACCAAACTATGTAAACCAGCACGGAAAGACTATATTCCATCACCTTTTTCATATGTTAGCAGCTAGTCCTCTCATATGAATCAAACAGATCGGACTCCTACAAATAAATTAACCTAAGACCTTAAGATGACAAGCATCCTCTACAGTCACAAGGTCCTTATTCAAGCATTAAACTAGATAAGGACAATGACATGCACAAATATAAGAAAAATTAAAAACTACTGACCACACAATGCCATGTTATTCAAGGTAAACAAATTATAATTAGCTTTCACGCATCTGTACAGTTATTCTTCTTTACTGCAAATCTACACTGATAATCAAAATTGCAGTTTTACTGTATTCCACCATAGACAACATACCATCAAGTTATCAGAATTTAACTGCAATAAGCTACCAGAACGTCTTCTTTTTTTTTTCATTGCAATCCCTTGTTCAATTAAAAACAGTATAAGATTACATCTTTATTTGTAGTATAACCCAACAAATGGGGAATTTAAATTTAAGTCAGGGTCTCAAATGACCCATTAAGGATGGATTATTCATATGAACAATGTTCAATAAACCACTCGGCACTCGCCTCACCTAGTCATAAGCAATCCAATCAGGTGGCCCAGCCTCTACTATAGCCAAGAGGAATAAGAATTGAATATCAAGTATACATGATAATAAGAGAAAAAAATTATCCTTAGCAATGTTTTTATCATGTGGCTCTTATTCGCAGTTGGTTATGACCGCGAATCATTGTCAGAATTCCAATAACTGCAATGTGCTATGGAGATGAAAGTTTAAATAGAGTAGAAAAGAAATAGAATTAGGATGAGTGCTTTTTTACATCCAATTGAGGTTTATCCACCTTGTTCTAAGTTGAAGCTTATCCTCATTTAATCTGCTTTAAATAACAGTGTTCATATACTTGTTAGAGAGTTGAAAAACGGTTTGACAAACTGTTCTGTATCTCTCCAATTCCCTGTCCTCTTCAATGCTGCCAAGGCAGACGGAAACCGAGTTACACCCTCCCTCTCACAGCTTGCCTGGAAATATACCGCTCCACATCTTGCATGTAAGTTGTACATGGGATTTTCCATGTGGATAGAGAACATAACCAGCTGACAGTATCCCGCTTAGAACATATATAATTAAGAGATTATTATAGTACCATGCACTCAAATTTGATACAGGACACAAGCCTTCAATACTAATGAATGATGAATGTAGGTGTACTTATCTTCGATTTAGGGCGTGTTTTGTTTCCCGTAATTGACCCGTAAGTGATAAAATGCAATTGCAGCAAAATCACTTGCGATGTTTGTTTAGGGCCGTAAGTCGTAAAATGCACTTGCAGTTTAAACAATTAATTTTGTAGTTATGCAAATCCCACTTACAGCCCACTAGGAGTACAAACAAATAATTTTGGAGTCATGCAAATCTGTATTGCAGACAGTTAATTGTAATTAGATTAATATTTTTATATGAGAATCTTTTTTATTACTAGATTAGTAATATTTAATATAAAATTATAATTTTTATTAAAATTTTCAATTTTTGAATCTAATGTTTTTAATTATTGAATTTAATAATATTTAATATTAGATTACAATATTTAATATTTTTCATAATTAATATTAGATTACTATTAATATTTTAGTAATCTACTATTTTTTATTATTTTAAATATTAATATTTTAGTATTTTTAATTTTTAATATTTTACTATTTACTATTTTATTATTTATTTTAAATCTGTAATATTTTAATATTTATATTTTTTAATATTACTTTTTTAATATTTTACTTACTTAATATGTTTAAATCACCAAGCAGTTAGCCTTGTGGTCAACTTTTCTACTTACAACTTACACATTACCAACTAAACACCATAAAACACAATATACTTTCTACTTACAATTTCATATTATCATCCAAACACCGTAAAATTCACTTACAACTGTAAAAGAGTTTACCACTTACGACTTACGATTACGGCCACTTACAACAGCAACCCTTAGTAAATAAATTGAATATTTGCGTAGATTTACAAGCCACAGACCAGTGTCCAACTAATTCAAATATACAAATTGTGTGAGTTTATGGGTGAGAATTAAGACATTTCCAAATAGGATATATTAAGCTAGTTTACATATAACTGCTCCTGTGAGTTATCCTACACAGCTAATAATAATACAAATTGTGTGAGTTTACGGCTGTGAATTGAGGCATTTTCCAATAGGATTTATTAAGCTAGTTTACATATTACTACTCCTGTAAGTTATCCTCCACAGCTTACTAGCTATTTATTAAGTACCCTTAAAATACACCAGTAGTCTAATATTTAGAAGGTGATCATGCATGATGGGATTGGGTTTGCCTCAAGTACCAAAAGTTGGAGATAAGAATCCATCTTATTTTGGACTCTTTAGGACAGTGTCCCTGGTTTGATCACAGATATCATTGAACAGTTAAGAGCCAGCCTTATTTTCAATTATTCCCACATTCATCATGGCTCTATTCTCAGCAGGAATTCTGGATAATCAAAAGATGAGATTAAGTATCCAATTAATACAACTTTTAGTGATGATTTATTTAACATTTCGCACAGGTTTTCCTCATACAACAATTTTCCTTCAAAAAAGTCAAATGAAAAAAAAGGAATGAAAAGATCTGGAGAGCTTACTTTACTGCAAATAAATGCTACCAAAATTGCAATAATCGCTACCAAACTTGCAATTATCATTGATTCACATACGATAAAACCTAAACCATTCTTCAACCCTCTTCACAATCAACAAAATACACCCAACATCCTCCTCTTTATGACAACTGAAATCTAAAATACTTCTTTCAATTTACGTCTTATGTTAAAACAAGCCAATTAAACTTCCATCAAGCAAAATGTCTAAATATAACCAATAGTTAAGTATGTGAAAAAGTTAACCAGTATTTTGAAATATAATATTCCTCCAGCCCAAGAATAAAATTAAGCTTAAGAAATGACAGTAAAGAAAAAAACAAAAAAATCATAATATTTTCTATAAAGATTTAGAAGTGTCTCCAAAAATAATATAATAAGATGACCAAAAAACCTATTATCTATTATCCACAGATTTCTCCATTAGAAAAAAATAAAATTCAAATAATTAGAGAAAAGAAATCGTGTCACTCCATCAGCAATGTGCTTAACTTACATTAAACTATGTGAAATTATGTAAAGAATATCAATTTCCCAACAGAATTATTCTTTCTACATCAACCAGAAATCCAAATCTTCCCCTTTATGTAAACCTGATACTACTTCGTTTAGAATTCAAATTAAGGCTAAACTGATACGTACTAATAACAACATATTGCAAGAAACGTGAAAAAAAAAATCTTTAAACGATCAAGAGATATGAGTCAGAAACACTCACCATTTGTACCGCATGCAGTACCCTCCGACAGGGAGGACTCGGGACATCCTCGTTGGAGATCGAGTTATCCGGCCGCTTCAGCAGAACGTACGGCGTGATCTCGCAGCCAACGATGGGGATCTCAGACGGCAAGTGAACCCTAATCACGCTCAGCATGCTTCCCTCGCTTCAATGACCAAAAGCTCCACCTCTTCTTCTTCTATATCAAACCCCAGACCCAGAACCGGCAACACCTCGATGTTTTTATTCGGAATGGGGCAGAAGCGGGGCGCCGACCTGTGAACCCGGCCAGGGTTGACCAATCCGATCGAAACCTAGAATTCGAACGGGAATTTGAACAAGGAATCAAGAAATCGACGTACGGGGAGGAATAAAGGGAGCGGTTGCTTGAAGATAAACCCTAACCCTGATGTTGACGAGGGAGGGAGGGAGAGATTAGGTTTTAAAGGGAGAGGAGAAAGATTAAGGTTTTTGAGGGATTTTTGATTTGGATCGTGGAAGCGAAGACCGGGCGCCGTTAAAGGGAAGGGCTTTTTAATGGGTGTTTTGTAGGTTTTGGTTGAAAGAATACGGCGAGGCTTGAGACAGCTCTCTCTCTCTCGCTTCACACTCCCGCTCGCTCTTTCTCTCTCCTCTTCACTTTCCGGTCTCTTTCTCTCTCTCTCGCTTCACTGTCCGGTCATCTCTTTTTCTCTCTCCTCTCTCTATTTAAATAGACACGAGGATGAGTGTTTTTTTTTTTTTCCCCTTTTGATATTTTTGTTAATTAGGATTACTTTATTGTTATCTAAAATTAGAAAAATAGGTCAAGGAGGCCCTAGCTAAGTTGGGAGATGAATATTTTTGCGTTGGGATGGCACCTTGCTTATGAATAATGGGCTATTTTAGGTAAAGGTCGAGAGAATATTGAGCCTTAATGGTGCTATAAAATGACAAATTTTTTTTGATTCGTTCTCGGTACCTAATTAGCTGGAAACCGTGGTATGGGTCATGTGGAACGCGAGAGCGGTGCGGTGTTAAAAGGGCTTTTTTAATTTTGTCTAGAAAAGGAAAATTTATCGCGTCTAATAAACAAAACATGATCTTTGTCATCTCTTTCAGAGATCTTGGCGTCCATCCAGCCAATCCTGATTGGTTAGCAATATTTGGTTAGCTGAAAAGCGCGTTATCAAATGGATGGAATACCATATAACTTTAACCTTAAAAGAAAAATATAAGATATTTTCGATGATAAGTGTAGTGGTCAAATTTTGACCCTTATCAAGATGATGACACGTGTTCAAGTTACTAAGAGCTCAAGAAATTCACAACTCTCATAATCCATCCCGGAGCACATGCCACGTCTAACCTTTCCAATGTCACATTCCTCCGTCCCGAAGATCCCTTTTCCCTGAAGACGTCCTCAATCTGGAGTCGCACTTAACCACTCCAAGGTTTTTACTTTCCCGAGTCCTTTCCGTTCCAAAGTCTCCACCCTAAGTAAAGTCTTCAATCCCAAGTCAGAAGCTCAAAACATCAGTCAACTGAGATCTCCACCTACCATTACACAGCTCCATCTTCCCCATATTCATAACATGTAACGTCTTTTCAGCGCAAAGCAGTTATGGACAGTAGCGGATTCCCCGATTTGCAATCCCAACAACCAGCGCCAATAATCACAGTCGTTACAAAATTTCAGTTAGGTGTAGATCTGTAACCCCCTGCTCCCCGGTGTACGTATCACCGTATCAGTACGCGATACGGCGTATAATCTTGATTTGACCTCCGTGGTAGTTCGATTGAGCCGATTTCAGTTTCAAAAATCATTTCTAATATTTTAGATTTTTCAGAATTTGCTGGAATTTTTCTGGATTATTTTGGAAACTATCCGTAGTCGGTGTCGACCGATACCGATAATCTGCTTTACGATTTTTATTTCACAAACGGAGTAGAATTTTGAAAATTAGCTTTCACCATGTGTCTTAGAATCGTATTATCTACGTTAGGGTATTTTTGGGGATTTTTCTGATTTTATCGAAAATCCGGCCAAACCGTGTCGCCCGGTATAGGTGAGACACTCCGGGATTTTTAATTGGCAACCGGATTGAATTTCTAGAAACCGTTTTCATCTTACGTCTCAGGATAATATTCTCTATTTTTTGTAATTTTTGGTACCGTTCGGAGCTAGTCGAATGTCGGGCCAAGATAATAATATTAAAATATTAAATTTTTTAAGTTTTTTCTTTTCTGTTCTTTTCCTTCTCTTCTCCCTTTCTCTGGATCATTCTCTTCCACCGCCTTAACCCATCACCGCCATTCCTCTCTCTCCCTTAAAATCCCCCTCTCTCTCCTCTATTTTCTCTCTCACTCGCCCACACACTCTCTCTCTCTCTCTCCAAACCCTCTCTCTCTTTCTCTACCCTCTCTCTCTCTCCCTATCTCTGTGCAGGGGCGGCCTTGCTGTCGACGCGCCCCGGTGGCCGCGCGCCACCGGGCTCTTCCCCTCCGACGACGCGCCGGTGGCCGGCCGCACCGCGCCCCAGCCGCGGCCGGCGCCACCCCCACTTCTTCCACTTCTTCTTCCTCTGCTTCTTCTCCCCTTTTGCTGTCAAACACTCTCCCCCCCCCCCTCATTCCCTCTCTCTCTCACTTGCACCCCCCTCTCTCACCTTTTCTCTTGGCCGACCGCCGCCGGCGCCGGACTGTCGCCGGCGGCCGCGCAGGCAGGGGCAGCAGCAGCAAGCTACTGCTGCTGCTATGGGTGTCTTGGAGTGGTTTTGGGTAAAACCCAAACCTAATAAATCCTATTGGGTTCATAACTAACCCAATTAGCCTCCAAACCGACCCGTTACCCATTAACCCATTTGACTTAAGTTAACAGGTTTGGGTTGTGGATCTGAACCCGACCCGTTATGAACCCAACCCGCTCCAAACCCATTACAGTAATTTTATAGAAAACCCCTTGTACAAGTCAGTATTTGCATTTAATATTTTTATTTACATATTTAACCCTTTTTGTTCTGATTTAGTCTTCGGCCGATAACTGGAGCATCCGGACTCCGATTCGGACGATTCTGGATCCGTTGCGATCGTGAGAAAGATAGCTACCTCCCCATGGCTAGTTTGTGAGTGTTTTATTTTATAAATTATCTTTTATCATGTTTAGGGATATGAATTGATTGCTTTCTGTGACAAATCATGATTATGGATAAAATACGGTAACTATTAATTATTAATTGGTAAGGATTAGACATGCAGTGTAATAGGAATAACCTAGAATATTGTTAGGTATTTCCTGATTTAGAATGCAGATAAGGAGGTAATTATAATACCAATAAATACCGGCAGAGACAACTCGGAACGGTCATCATACCTACACAGCCACTGACACTCGGACCACTATTTCACCATATATTTGGACACTAGTATTTCATGTTCATGTCTTGTATCACAGTTAGAGAACTATCGTCACATAGATACTGAGTCACAGTATCAGATCACACTACACTGTCACGAGATATGACTGCAGACACCGGTATTGCATGCACCGGGATCATCATTACACGGATTATTGCTACACATATATGTTTCATTAGTACACAGATATACCAATGCACGGACTACCGCATGTCATATTATTGGTTGTTATCATCGTTATATGGATTCTCGGCATATCACTGTTACACATGCATGTATGATTCCTTTATTCTTGTCATATGGATTCCTGTTCATACTACATGTATTATTGTTCCATGGTACCGTAGTCATGTTATATGATTGTTTCCTGTTACTGATATGGATATTCTCGATACTGGACATAAGAGCTGTTGATATGTGATATGTGGAATCCCACATCTATTGTTCCCGTTTCCCGTTATATTGTTCCTGTTATATTGTTCCCGTTTCTCGTTATATTGTTCTATGCTATCAACAGAGCTCTGGTCCAGTTATCATGTTACCCGTATCATGTACAGTAGTTGTTCTTATTACATGGTATACTTGACATATCAGATCATAAAGTTAACTGGGGTATGGGGGAGACTCGATGGTTGATTAGATCTTATCGGTGATGTACTGGATCCATATTGTTCTCCCACTGCAGGGGACGGTAGTGCTACCTACCAATTGCTCCATGAGCTCTTGTTACTTGATTCATGCTCCCCTCTTAGCGGAGGGCCCTGGTCTCAACAGCCAGGGGTTTGTTTAAGGCCGTGATCCCGGGTATGCACGGGATACACCTACCCGATAAGAACTCCTCGACCATGGGTTTCCAATTAACATAATAAAACAGTATATACAATAGTGATATCGGGAACACTTGTTATTTGGTCACTCTCTCGTTTGATAATGGTACCCGTAGGCCATGTCCGGATGGGTTCGACTGGAGTGCGGGCTCCAGTATGAACTGCCAGTGGTATGGGACACTGGAAGAGATTGATTAAAATACCAGGTGGTACTGATTGCTACTATTGTATAAATGACATGACTTGCCTGATACATGTTTAGTTGTACTTGTTACTGTTCCTGATCATTTATCCGATATCATATTACATGTATACTCTGTTACTTTACCTGGTACAAGTTACACTTTCTGTGGTGGCATACTATGCATATCTGCATTACATCTATTCTGTTTTCTGTATACCTTGCAGACATCAGTACTATAGATGCACAACACAGTATTGTGATTATAGTGCATATGCTCACTTGCATGTTCAGATTGCATATGCTCACCTGCATGTTCACTTCTATCACGTCACCACTAGTCGACATTATTTATGATATAAACTGAATACGACTATAGACATGACCAGATAATAACCGCTAGGTAGTGATGGTATTAAAAGATAACATGTTTATATATTCCACTGCTTCGTATATGCTTATTATATGGTATCACTAGTACACCATCATGTATATATCTTAGTATCGTGCTTGTATTACTATAGTATATATTACTGCCTCCTTCATTTTATCACTCACTAGGTCGCTTTCTGACGACCCTGGGTTTTCGTGCCCAGATTGGAGACTCGAGTTACCGTAGTATCAGAGCGTGCCTTGACCGGGACTATTCATAGGTATCTTGATGATTTATTTCTGCTATCTTATTTGTCCCTGTTTTTCCTATCTGTTATGATCACTCACCTTTTTGCTGCAGGTATTCATGTACTTATTTCCGACTGGAACCCTTATAACTATGGAGGTGATTCCCTGTACTGAGGCTTAACGTACGCGTGAGGTTGTTTCCACCTCGCGTGTGTACGTCGCCATAACGTCCCCGTACCTACGGGATCGGGGCGTTACATAGTGGTATCAGAGCTTAGGTTCACACCCAGTGTGGGTAACCACCTGGGTCAATACTCGGGCTCTTACCAACAGTACAATCAGATTCAGATTCAAGCTAGTCTGTATCTGAATTTGGGGATTCCAGCAACGAGTACAAGAATACCATGACCTTGACAATTCATTCTGTGACTCGTTTGTATTCCTTCTCTCCTTCCAGTTGTCAACCAGAATACCTGATTTCCTTCTTGCTTTCTTTTCATCTTCTTGCTTCCAATCCGTTAGTGCTAGCTCATTACCATACTTCTTCATCCCGAGTTCCTTATAGATATCAGAGTGCGCAGCGGATGTGTCGTGGACCCATAACCTTTAGGCTTTGGGGTTGGCAATATTGTTCTCACACCTGAATGGAAATTGCGAGGACACAATTTTTTGTAAGGTGGGGAGAAATGTAACCCCCTGCTCCCCGGTGTACGTATCACCGTATCAGTACGCGATACAACGTATAATCTTGATTTGACCTCCGTGGTAGTTTCGATTGAGCCGATTTAAGTTTCAAAAATCATTTTCTAATATTTTAGATTTTTCAGAATTTGCTGGAATTTTTCTGGATTATTTTGGAAACTATCCGTAGTCGGTGTCGACCGATACCGATAATCTGCTTTACGATTTTTATTTCACAAACGGAGTAGAATTTTGAGAATCGGCTTTCACTGTGTGTCTTAGAATCGTTGGCAATATTGTTCTCACACCTGAATGGAATTGCGAGGACGCAATTTTTTGTAAGGTGGGTGAAATGTAACCCCCTGCTCCCCGGTGTACGTATCACCGTATCAGTACGCGATACGGCGTATAATCTTGATTTGACCTCCGTGTAGTTCTATTGAGCCGATTTTAGTTTCAAAAATCATTTTCTAATATTTTAGATTTTTCAGAATTTGCTGGAATTTTTCTGAATTATTTTGGAAACTATCCGTAGTCGGTGTCGACCGATACCGATAATCTGCTTTACGATTTTTATTTCACAAATGGAGTAGAATTTTGAGAATCGGCTTTCACCGTGTGTCTTAGAATCGTATTATCTACGTTAGGATATTTTTGGGTATTTTTCTGATTTTATCGAAAATCCGGCCAAACGGTGTCACCCGGTATCGGTGAGACACTCCGGGATTTTTAATTGGCAAACCGGATTGAATTTCTGGAAACCGTCTTCATCTTACGTCTCAGGACAATATTCTCTATTTTTTGTAATTTTTGGTACCGTTCAGAGCTAGTCGAATGTCGGGCCAAGATAATAATATTAAAATATTAAATTTTTTAAGTTTTTTCTTTTCTCTTCTTTTCCCTTCTCTTCTCCCTTTCTCTGTATCATTCTCTTCCACCGCCTTAACCCATCACCGCCTTCCCTCTCCCCCTTAAAAATCCCTCCTCTCTCTCTCCTCTATTTTCTCTCTCTCTCCCACACACACTCTCTCTCTCTCTCTCTCCAAACCCTCTCTCTCTTTCTCTACCCTTTCTCTCTCTCTCCCTATCTCTGTGGGGCGGCCTTGCTGCCGACGCGCCCCGGTGGCCGGCGCGCCACCGGGCTCTTCCCCCTCCGACCACGCGGCCGGTGGCCGGCCGCACCGCGCCCCAGCCGCGGCCGGCGCCACCCCCACTCCTTCCACTTCTTCTTCTCTGCTTCTTCTCCCCTTTTGCTGTCAAACACTCTCCCCCCTCATTCCCTCTTTCTCTCACTTACACCCCCCCTCTCTCTCACCTTTTCTCTTGGCCGACCGCCGCCGCCGCCGCCGGGACTGTCGCTGGCGCCGCCGGCCAGCCGAGCTGGCCGGCCGGCCGGCGCAGGCAGGGGCAGCAGCAGCAAGCTACTGCTGCTGCTATGGGTGTCTTGGAGTGGGTTTGGGTAAAACCCAAACCCAATAAATCCTATTGGGTTCATGACTAAACCCAATTAGCCTCCAACCCGACCCGTTACCCATTAACCCATCTGACTTAAGTTAACGGGTTTGGGTTGTGGATCTGGACCCGACCCGTTATGAACCCAAACCCGCTCCAAACCCATTACAGGTAATTTTATAGAAAACCCCCTTGTACAAGTCAGTATTTGCATTTAATATTTTTATTTACATATTTAACCCTTTTTGTTCTGATTTAGTCTTCGGGCGATAACTAGAGCATCCGGACTCCGATTATGACGATTCTGGATCCGTTGCAATCGTGGGAAAGAGAGCTACCTCCCCATGGCTAGTTTGTGATGTTTTTATTTTATAATTATCTTTTATCATGTTTAGGGATGTTTAGGGATGAATTGATTGCTTTCTGTGACAAATCATGATTATGGATAAAATACGGTAACTATTAATTATTAATTGGTAAGGATTAGACATGCAGTGTAATAGGAATAACCTAGAATATTGTTAGGTATTCCTGATTTAGAATGCAGATAAGGAGGTAATTATAATACCAATAAATACTGGCAGAGACAACTCGGAACGGTCATCATACCTGCACAGCCACTTACACTCGGACCACTAGTTCACCATATATTTGGACACTAGTATTTCATGTTCATGTCTTATATCACAGTTAGAGAACTATAGTCACATAGATACTGAGCCACAGTAACTACACTGTCACGAGATATGACTGCAGGACACCGGTATTGCATGCACCGGGATCATCATTACACGGATTATTGCTACACATATATGTTTCATTAGTACACAGATATACCAATGCACGGACTACCGCATGTCATATTATTGGTTGTTATCATCGTTATATGGATTCTCGGCATATTACTGTTACACATGCATGTATGATTCCTTTATTCTTGTCATATGGATTCCCGTTCATACTACATGTATTATTGTTCCATGGTACCGTAGTCATGTTATATGATTGTTTCCTGTTACTGATATGGATATTCCCGATACTGGACATGAGAGCTGTTGATATGCGATATGTGGAATCCCACATCTATTGTTCCCGTTATATTGTTCCCGTTTCCCGTTATATTGTTCCTGTTATATTGTTCCCGTTTCTCGTTATATTGTTCTATGCTATCAACAGAGCTCTGGTCCAGTTATCATGTTACCCGTATCGTGTACAGTAGTTGTTCTTGTTACTTGGTATACTTGACATATCAGATCATAAAGTTAACTGGGGTATGGGGAGACTCGATGGTTGATTAGATCTTATCGGGTGATGTACTGGATCCATATTGTTCTCCACTGCAGGGGACGGTAGTGCTACCTACCAATTGCTCAATGAGCTCTTGTTACTTGATTCATGCTCCCCTCTTAGCGAAGGGCCCTGGTCTCAGCAGCCAGGGGTTTGTTTAAGGCCGTGATCCCGGGTATGCACGGGATACACCTACCCGATAAGAACTCCTCGACCATGGGTTTCCAATTAACATAATAAACAGTATACACAATAGTGATATCGGGAACACTTGTTATTTGGTCACTCTCTCGTTTGGATAATGGTACCCGTAGGCCATGTCCGGATGGGTTCGACTGGAATGCGGGCTCCAGTATGAACTGCCAGTGGTATGGGACACTGGAAGAGATTGATTAAAATACCAGGTGGTACTGATTGCTACTATTGTATAAATGACATGACTTGCCTGATACATGTTTAGTTGTACTTGTTACTGTTCCCTGATCATTTATCCGATATCATGTTACATGTATACTCTGTTACTTTACCTGGTACAAGTTACACTTTCTGTGGTGGCATACTATGCATATCTGCATTACATCTATTCTGTTTTCTGTATACCTTGCAGACATCAGTGTTGTAGATGCACAACACAGTATTGTGATTATAGTGCATATGCTCACTTGCATGTTCAGATTGTATATGCTCACCTGCATATTCACTTCTATCACGTCACCACTAGTCGACATTATTTATGATATAAACTGATATACGACTATAGACATGACCAGATAATAACCGGCTAGGTAGTGATGGTATTAAAAGATAACATGTTTATATATTTCCACTGCTTCGTATATGCTTATTATATGGTATCACTAGTACACCATCATGTATATCTTAGTATCGTGCTTGTATTACTATAGTATATATTACTGCCTCCTTCATTTTATCACTCACTAGGTCGCTTTCTGACGACCCTGGGTTTTCGTGCCCAGATTGGAGACTCGAGTTACCGTAGTATCAGAGCGTGCCTTACCGGACTATTCATAGGTATCTTGATGATTTATTTCTGCTATCTTATTTGTCCCTATTTTTCCTATCTGTTATGATCACTCACCTTTTTGCTGCTTTCAGGTATTCATGTACTTATTTCCGGCTGAACCCTTATAACTATGGAGGTGATTCCCTGCACCAGAGTTCTGTGTGCCAGTCCATCCCCACACTGGAAATTTCCCTGTTCCAGTCCATCCACCACACTGAAAGGTTTTAAATTATAGTCCATCATCACACTAGCAGTTCCCTATGCTAGTCTATCCTTCTATTACACCGGCAATTTTTCTCTGTCGGTCCTTCCTACCATTTTCACCTATTGATTCTCATGCCTGAGGGTCTTAAATCGGCACCACACTGGTGCTCCTGACTTGAAAGATGTTCTTTCCCGTATGTGTTCTGACTGGTATCGCCCAGGGAGCGCCCCCAATCGCTTTTTGGTGGGTTCGATTACAGTAAGTCGATTTTTATCCACCACAATAAGAAAAGGGAAATAACATCATCTGTGATTGATAGTACATTATTCACAAGGATTTCAATGTTCATCCTTCCAACCCTAATTATTATTAGGATTTTTACATATTAGTCCCTAAAAATCTATCATATTTTGATATTAGTCCCTTAAATCTTGTGAACTATTCGTTAGTACCTCAAAACTCATCGGTTACAACCAATTAGTCCCTCTAGTTATTTACCATCTCATTTGAGAGAACATTCCATCTAAAAGTAACAGATTCTGTTAACCCCCAACAAACCTCCCAAATGGTCAAAAGGAATCATTTCCCCCTTTAAATCTCTCAGCCCCCCACCTTCTTCTCTATTGAAACCAACAACTCCACATTTTTTTTACAGTGTTAGTCTTAAGGAACACCAAAAAAATCTATAAGTTTTAGAAGGATGCATCAAGACATTACAAAGGGGCTGTTTGGATTCAAGGAATTGGGTGGAAGTACAGAAATGAGAAGTGTCTTTTTTCATTTTCGCTGTTCATCTAAACACCGGAAAAGAAAAATAGAAAAAATTCTTTTCTTTTTCTCTTTTCTCTTTTACACAACCATTTCTCACTTTCAGAGTGTTACAGTTAATTTTGTTATCATGCAATCCCATTTGTAATAAATTATAACATAAAACAGTTAATTTTTTATTCATGTAAATCTCACTTGCATTCTAATTAAAGTCCAATTTTTATTTTTCTTAATTAATTTTTATTTTACTATTATTTTACAGTCAACTTTGTGGTCAATTTTTCCACTTCCACTTCAACATTACCATCCAACACCGGAAAAAACATAACATTTTCCAAACCACACTTCCAACAACATGCAAACACCGAAAAACTTACTAACCAATTCTCAAATTCTAAAAGAAACTATTACGACTTCCTCGCTTTTTCACTTCATCACTTCCACCCTTAACCAACAGGCATCAAAACATCAGCTGTGTGGAGCAAGAATCTCTCTCTCTCTCTCTCCAGCATAACATTGAACAAAGCAAGATCGTCGTTTGTGGCTCTCAGTGTCAATACGCTATCGAAAACTGTTGCCCCCTTTTGGGTGTTCTCCATTCTGTGCTCCCTCCCAGGAGAGCACCTCAAATATGGCGAAAGCAGCATCTTTCACCAAACCCAATGCCCTCTCTCAGAGATCCCACGATACCCTCTTCATCATTTGCCAAATTCCAGAATACCATCTGCCAAAAAACCTACAATTGAAATCATAAAAGAATTACAACATATAGAAATTTGTTAAACAGGAAATCTCTCATTTTTTTTTCTTAATCAAAACCTCGTCTTTCTTCTCCAAATCAAGAATAATTGTACTGGTTTCTAATAACAAATAAAATAGTAAAGGAACTTCACCAACTGAGGTTCAGAACTATGTTTATAGTTGAGAATTGACCTACAGCAGAAACACTTAACCAAAGTTATCCCCTTTCCTACTTCAACCAGTAGAATCCCCCCTCTCAAAATTCAAAAACAATTTATCAAATTAGAGTTGCGTTTTTAAACTTTTTGAGCAGAAAAGTACAAATTGCCGTAAAATGAGAGTTGCTTACTTGAATTCAGCTAATGTTCGAGCTCTGTTTTCGTCAGATGAAACTTGAATAATGCTCAATTGTACTAAATCAGCAAATTGATTATTAACCCTCACCATTTTCAAAGTAGACGACGTCTAATTTAGGGTTCACTGCCGCCTCGAGAGATGGAGTTGGTTTTCAAACGGCGGAGAACTGTAAAGCCCTAGATTTTCATACGGCGAGAAGAGAGGGATAGGAGAGAGAAATTAACTGCTCAGTGAGGGTAGGTGGGCTATTAGAGTGAGGAGAGAGAAGAAATAAATCGTAGTTAACTGCAAACCCATAATAATTAGTTATTGAACGAAAATTCTCACAAAAGGATTGTTGGTGTAATTAATGGGATTTGATGACTAATGGATAATTCACAAGATTTGAGAAACTAATATCAAATATTAGGGCTAAGCATTTAAACCAGAAAACCGAAAAAACCGCCCGAACCGTCGAATTTCGGGCGGTTCGGTTCGGTTTAATAGTGATCCGGTTCGACTGCGGGTTTTTTTTTTTTTTTTAAACTTCGGCTCTTTCGGGTCGGATCGGTTTCCAATAGTTGAAACCCGATCCGACCGAAAACCGCCCGATCAGTGCCAAAGGCCCAGAGGCCAGAGCCAGAGGGCCAGAGGCCCAGATGTTGCCCCGTGCTGCGCTACCACGGCCACGGCCCCAACGGCCCACAGGTGACAGGCCCTGCATATAGTCAGAGTGAGTCTATGACTCTAGGGCTCTCTCCTCTCACTCTGTAGTCTCTGCCCTAAACCTAAAGCATTAAAGCGGCTGCGATGCGAGGCAAGCGACTGCGAGTCTGCGAGTGCGACGTTGATGACGGAATCTCCTCCTCCTCCTCCTCCTCCTGTAGCCCTCCTCCTCGTCTGAGTCGTCTCCGATCTCATAGTCTCCGAAGAGGCGACGACGGAAGCTTCTCTACGCAGACGCGATTTCCAACGACAGATCGCTCCACCCTCTTTTCCCATCGTGATCTCCTACGACGGATCCCTCCTCCTCATCGAATTCCCATCTCGACGAGACGACATCTACAAGTACAACTGCGGAATCGCTCATCTACGCAGCGCAAGTTCTAAATTTAGAGTTTTCGATAATTATTAGGTTTTTGATTATTTTTTTATGATATGTTGAGGAATTACTATTGGATTTGAATTGTGGAGGAAATAGAATTACTGAATTTGAGCTTGGTTTATATGGAGGAATTATTGTATATATAATTCTCATTAGATTGTTATCAAAGCATTAAATCGAATCGAACGAAGTTTTAAAAGTCTGGACTCTGGAATGCAACGAAACTTTGTTTAATTTCCAATCATTCTCATTAGATCGTTATCAATCATTATCAAAGCATTAATCCAATTGTGATCGTTGAATTGGACAAAACTTTGTTTAATTTCCAATCATTATCAATAATATATATATATATATATATATATATATATATATATATATATATATATATTATCAATCATTTATATATTTTTCATATTTGTTGAGATCAGAACCATCAACTAGAGAAGTGAGAACTGAGAACATTGCATTCCAGACTTCCAGTAGGATTTTTGATGGATTTAAGTTCTCTGACTAATGTTTTTATTTATAATTTTGATATAGATCATTATCAAAGCTTTCATTTTCATATAAATATCACAATTCATCTTCAGCTCATCAAAATTTGTAGTTTTAGTGTTTTAATAATAAAATAGGAAAAATATAAAATAGGAAAAATATCTTCAGCTCATCACAATACAGTCTAATACTTTCTGTTTGTATTCTATTTTCATGCTTGGAAATTGGAATGCTTTGCTTATTATTGTAACGCCCCTAAACGCCCCGATTTGCGGATACGGAGACATTACTGCGACGTATATACGCAGGTCAGAAATACCCTCACGTATATACGCTAAACATCAGTACAGGCAAGAATCAGAGTACGGAAGCAAGTGGTGCATTATACATTCCAACATATGAGTACAATTACAAAGTTATCACAGAGGTGATCCAATATTACATGAATATTACATCACTGATATGCGCATTGCGAGATTACAAAGAGATGTACAAGTATGAACAGTATAAAAAGGCACTCACGAGTTTACAAAAGGAAAACTCGAGAGGCACACAGGGGGCCTGGAAGGATAGAGCTTCAGATGGTCGGCTGGCGATCCATACTTCCGCTGCGCCACTCTGATCAGCAACTGGGAGAATCCACACGCTCCAAACTCCATGACCTGGACATGAGGATCCAGGGGAGTCAGATGAAACTCCCCAGGCGAGTAGTGATACAAACCAAGTGGCGAGCAAGGGTAAGTATATGTATAGCGATGAAACCGAATAAAGCCGAGGACGAGCAAATCTGATTGTATGGTTTCAGATCACGGCTCCATGAGACTAGTACATCGAAGGAATAATCCAAATAAGGAAACCCTCATCTATATACCTTTATCTCATGTCACCATAATCTAAGCACATACAACCCGACTGCACTCAGGGCATGATAAGATAATGAACAGGAGGCAGGTAGATACAAGGGATAAGCAGAGTATGAGCAGTTAATACGATAATACTCATAAAACCGAAAATCCGAAGTAAATCCAGGACAAGCAAATATGGTAAGGCATATCACAGATTCATAGCCGTTTAAGCTGCAGGCTTCAGTATGCGTCCCATTCCACATACTTCTACTTACAACTTAAAGAGCAGGTTATTATCTTGACACTTATTATTACTCGTCTTACCCTGATATCTAGCTATGTGACTAGCGTCCCAGCACACATAGATCCATATCCGAGTAAAGCAAGATTGTTATTGGAAACCAGCGGGGGTATCAACGAACTATGTTTACAGTGGGTCTCGTACATACCCGGGACCACGGCCCAGGATTGTTCCGTTGCTTGGTGACGGAACCCGCCGCAAGGCAAACAGGAGGGACTTATGTATGCCCTTATCATGATGGTACCAGGAAAGAGGGAGCCAGCACTCCTCTCGGTCGCCTGAAGGCCCACAGGTCAGACCGGAAGTTTTTAGTTGCACAACATGCCTAATACCACTGTAAACACGAACACATATTGATAGCCGCAAGTTTCCCCCGACCCGATGCAAGTTGTCCAGTTTTTATGGTTTATTAGATGATTATCAGATTCCGGGAATGAGCAGGAACAAGTCAGGAATATCAGGAATACATGTATCTCAGGAGTACTGGTTCGTACTATAATGTATATCAAGTTTGTAAGCAAGATGTCAGGTCATCATTCCCGTTATCGTGATAATCATGAGAGTCAAGTATATCATGCCGGTGTGTTAAGTGATAGCATGACAGGAGGATGATATTAGACAGGTAACCAGTCATGTCAAGAGTTTGATATTAGTCCAGTGGCAAGTCATGTCACGACAAGGGGTCTTGCCAAGAAGTAGCAGGTTCGATGTTAGGTGATAACAATTCAGTTGCCAGGAGATATACATGTGTTAAATAGTAACATGCATAAATGACAGGTATGAGAAATGGCACGGTGGTAGAATAGTAGCTGAGTACAACCAAGCGGAGCTGGGCAAGCTGGAAATACAGACAGCAAACAGGATTTATCCCTGGAGCGTCTGGCAAGGTTACCGGGACAACTCGGCTTAAGGTGCGAGTAGGAAATCCGGCAGCATCCCGCCTAGACGAATCTAGTGGTAAAGCGCTGAACGCTGATCATGATAACCAGGCGAAGCTGAACAAGCTGGAGGCACAAGCAGCGAACAGAGTTTAGACACTAATGCACTTGGCGAGGTTACCGGGATAACTCGGTTTATAATACGAGTAGAAAATCCGGCAGCATCTCATCTAAACGAATGTAGTGTATAAGTGCTGAGCGCTAAGTATGCTCACCCAACGAGCTGAGAAACCTGACGATCCCAATCACGCCTCTTTCGAGACAGTGAGGGACCGGAGGCTGAAGGGTCCAGAGAAACCTGACGGTCCCAATCACGTCCCTTTCGAGATAGTGAGTGACCGGAGGCTGAAGGGTCGGCCAGGCATAGTATAAAGCATTAAAATACATCACAGCATGGTATGTATGCAAGAATGAAACTACCCTATACAAGCATTCGTCACAGAGCAATACATGTCCAGATATTGGCACTCGGCCATACACAGATACAGGGACTCAGCCCAATACAAAATACATGGAAACAGGGAATAAAAATATGTCGACCCGACAAAGCGGGAAACCTAAATGGAGGCGAGAGCGAGGACACTCGCCTAAATCACCGGAAAGCCGAAAACTCTGAATCCATGGAACTCGCGCACGCGCCACAAAACAATATATAATTATGAAGAGAGAGAAATGAAGAGTAGAGAGAAAGAGTTAGAAGCCTAGAGAGAGAAAGGGCACAGGGAGACGCGGCTTGGAAAGTGAGACGCGGGGATCGCAGACGCGGGAGTCGCGTCGCGGAAATAGCAGACGCGGCGATCACAGACGCGAGAGTCGCGTCGCGGGAATAGCAGACGCGGGAATCACAGACGCGGGAGTCGCGTCGCGGGATCAGCAAACGCAGGAATCACAGACGCGGGGTTCGCGTTGCGAAGGTGCCATAAACGCGAGGCTCGGGACCTGCGTTTAAGTCAGGACATGAGAACGCGGACGCGAGGATAAACTCCGCGTCACGCCAACAAGGATAGAACACAGACGCGGGCACTTAGCTTCGCGTCGTGCCGATACAATAACGCGAAGGCCGCGTTATGGAATGGCCTAGACGCAGGAGGTAAACTCCGCGTCTAACCAGCAACAGATGGAAAGAGAGGGAGACAGGGAAAGGGTGAGACACAGAGATGGCCCAACTCCAAATCCAAACCAGTAATTGGTGGAAGTGAAGATGGTGATGGTAATTAGTAGAGGGATGATGATGAAGATGGAAGTGTTGTCGTTGTAAGCATCACCGTTACAGATTACCGGAATAATCGTAAACGTTACCGGAATAATCATCAGAGATGTTCACCGATGAAGAAGAGCTCGGCCCCAATCAAAGGATGGCCGCCCTTGAGTCTGGCCGAAACGAAGCCAACACGGATTGGGGCCGTGCTCTTCTTCGTCGGCCAGACTCAGGGCCGGCACTCCTTTTGGATTGGGGCCGAGCTCTTCTTCATCGGTGACATCTCTGATGATTATTCCGGTAATCGTTTACGATTATTCCGGTAATCTGTAACGGTGATGCTTACAACGACAACACTTCCATCTTCATCATCATCCCCTCTACTAATTACCATCACCATCTTCACTTCCACCAATTACTGGTTTGATTTGGAGTTGGGCCATCTCTGTGTCTCACCCTTTCCCTGTCTCCTCTCTTTCCATCTGTTGCTGGTTAGACGCGGAGTTTACCTCCTGCGTCTAGGCCATTCCATAACGCGCCTTCGCGTTATTGTATCGGCACGACGCGAAGCTAAGTGCCCGCGTCTGTGTTCTATCCTTGTTGGCGTGACGCGGAGTTTATCCTCGCGTCCGCGTTCTCATGTCCTGACTTAAACGCAGGTCCCGAGCCTCGCGTTATGGCACCTTCGCAACGCGAACCCCGCGTCTGTGATTCCTGCGTTTGCTGATCCCGCGACGCGACTCCCGCGTCTGTGATTCCCGCGTCTGCTATTCCCGCGACGCGACTCTCGCGTCTGTGATCGCCGCGTCTGCTATTTCCGCGACGCGACTCCCGCGTCTGCGATCCCCGCGTCTCACTTTCCAAGCCCGCGTCTCCTGTGCCCCTTTCTCTCTCTAGGCTTCTAACTCTTTCTCTCTACTCTTCACTTTCTCTCTCTTCATAATTATATATTGTTTTGTGGCGCGTGCGCGAGTTCCATGGATTCAGAGTTTTCGGCTTCCGGTGATTTAGGCGAGTGTCCTCGCTCTCGCCTCCATTTAGGTTTCCCCGCTTTGTCGGGTCGACATATATTTTATCCCTGTTTCCATGTATTTTGTATTGGGCTGAGTCCCTGTATCTGTGTATGGCCGAGTGCCAATATCTGGACATGTATTGCTCTGTGACGAATGCTTGTATAGGGTAGTTTCATCTTGCATACATACCATGCCTGTGATGTATTTTAATGCTTTATACTATGCCTGGCCGACCCTTCAGCCTCCGGTCACTCACTATCTCGAAGGGACGTGATGGGACCGTCAGGTTTCTCTGGACCCTTCAGCCTCCGGTCCCTCACTGTCTCGAAAGAGGCGTGATTGGGATCGTCCAGGTTTCTCAGCTCCGTTGGGTGAGCATACTTAGCGCTCAGCACTTTATACACTACATTCGTTTAGATGAGATGCTGCCGGATTTTCTACTCGTATTATAAACCGAGTTATCCCGGAACCTCGCCAGTGCATTAGTGTCTAAACTCTGTTCGCTGCTTGTGCCTCCAGCTTGTTCAGCTTCGCCTGGTTATCATGATCAGCGTTCAGCGCTTTACCACTAGATTCGTCTAGGCGGGATGCGCCGGATTTCCTACTCGCACCTTAAGCCGAGTTGTCCCGTAACCTTGCCAGACGCTCCAGGGATAAATCCTGTTTGCTGTCTGTATTTCCAGCTTGCCCTCCGCTTGGTTGTACTCAGCTACTATTCTACCACCGTGCCATTTCTTCATACCTGTCATTTATGCATGTTACTATTTACACATGTATATCTCCTGCAACTGAATTGTTATCACCTAACATCGAACCTGCTACTTCTTGGCAAGACCCCTTGTCGTGACATGACTTGCCACTGGACTATATCAATCTCTTGACATGACTGGTTACCTGTCTAATATCATCCTCCTGTCATGCTATCACTTAACACCGGCATGATATACTTTGACTCTCATGATTATCACGATAACGGGAATGATGACCTGACATCTTGCTTACAAACTTGATATACATTATAGTACGAACCAGTACTCCTGAGATACATGTATTCCTGATATTCCTGACTTGTTCCTGCTCATTCCCGGAATCTGATAATCATCTAATAAACCATAAAACTGGACAACTTGCATCGGGTCGGGGAAACTTGCGGCTATCAATATGTGTTTCGTGTTTACAGTGGTATTAGGCATGTTGTGCAACTAAAACTTCCGGTCTGACCTGTGGGCCTTCAGGCGACCGAGAGGAGTGCTGGCTCCCTCTTTCCTGGTACCATCATGATAAGGGCATACATAAGTCCCTCCTGTTTTGCCTTGCGCGGGTTCCGTCACCAAGCAACGGAACAATCCTGGGCCGTGGTCCCGGGTATGTACGAGACCCACTGTAAACATAGTTCGTTGATACCCCCGCTGGTTTCCATAACAATCTTGCTTTACTCGGATATGGATCTATGTGCTGGGACGCTAGTTCACATAGCTAGATATCAGGGTAAGACGAGTAATAATAAGTGTCAAGATAATAACCTGCTCTTTAAGTTGTAAGTAGAAGTATGTGGAATGGGACGCATACTGAAGCCTGCAGCTTAAACGGCTATGAATCTGTGATATGCCTTACCATATTTGCTTGTCCTGGATTTTACTTCGGATTTTCGGTTTTATGAGTATTATCGTATTAACTGCTCATACTCTGCTTTATCCCTTGTATCTACCTGCCTCCTGTTCATTATCTTATCATGCCCTGAGTGCAGTCGGGTTGTATTGCTTAGATTATGGTGACATGAGATAAAGGTATATAGATGAGGGTTTCCTTATTTGGATTATTCCTTCGATGTACTAGTCTCATGGAGCCGTGATCTGAAACCATACAATCAGATTTGCTCGTCCTCGGCTTTATTCGGTTTCATCGCTATACATATACTTACCCTTGCTCGCCACTTGGCTTTTGTATCACTACTCCCTGGGAGTTTTCATCTGACTCCCCTGGATCCTCATGTCCAGGTCATGGAGTTTGGAGCGTGTGGATTCTCCCAGTTGCTGATCAGAGTGGCGCAGCGGAAGTATGGATCGCCAGCCGACCATCTGAAGCTCTATCCTTCCAGGCCCCCTGTGTGCCTCTCGATTTTCCTTTTGTAAACTCGTGAGTGCCTTTTTATACTGTTCATACTTGTACATCTCTTTGTAATCTCGCAATTGCGCATATCAGTGATGTAATATTCATGTAATATTGGATCACCTCTGGTGATAACTTTGTAATTGTACTCATATGTTGGAATGTATAATGCACCACTTGCTTCCGTACTCTGATTCTTGCCTGTACTGATGTTTAGCGTATATACGTGAGGGTATTTCTGACCTGCGTATATACGTCGCAGTAATGTCTCCGTATCCGCCAGGATCGGGGCGTTACAATAATAAGCAAAGCATTCCAATTTCCAAGCATGAAAATAGATACAAACAGAAAGTATTAGACTGTATTGTGATGAGCTGAAGATATTTTTCCTATTTTATATTTTTCCTATTTTATATTAAAACACTAAAACTACAAAATTTTGATGAGCTGAAGATGAATTGTGATATTTTATATGAAAATGAAAGCTTTGATAATGATCTATATCAAAATTATAAATAAAAACATTAGTCAGAGAACTTAAATCCATCAAAATCCTACTGGAAGTCTGGAATGCAATGTTCTCAGTTCTCACTTCTCTAGTTGATTGGTTCTGATCTCAACAAATATGAAAATATATAATGATTGATAATATATATATATATATATATATATATATATATATATATATATATATATATATTATTGATAATGATTGGAAATTAAACAAAGTTTTGTCCAATTCAACGATCACAATTGGATTAATGCTTTGATAATGATTGATAACGATCTAATGAGAATGATTGGAAATTAAACAAAGTTTCGTTGCATTCCAGAGTCCAGACTTTTAAAACTTCGTTCGATTCGATTTAATGCTTTGATAACAATCTAATGAGAATTATATATACAATAATTCCTCCATATAAACCAAGCTCAATTCAGTAATTCTATTTCCTCCACAATTCAAATCCAATAGTAATTCCTCAACATATCATAAAAAAATAATCAAAAACCTAATAATTATCGAAAACTCTAAATTTAGAACTTGCGCTGCGTAGATGAGCGATTCCGCAGTTGTACTTGTAGATGTCGTCTCGTCGAGATGGAATTCGATGAGGAGGAGGGATCCGTCGTAGGAGATCACGATGGGAAAAGAGGGTGGAGCGATCTGTCGTTGGAAATCGCGTCTGCGTAGAGAAGCTTCCGTCGTCGCCTCTTCGGAGACTATGAGATCGGAGACGACTCAGACGAGGAGGAGGGCTACAGGAGCGACGGAGGAGGAGGAGAGATCCGTCATCAACGTCGCACTCGCAGACTCGCAGTCGCTTGCCTCGCATCGCGCCGCTTTAATGCTTTAGGTTTAGGGCAGAGACTACAGAGTGAGAGGAGAGAGCCCTAGAGTCATAGACTCACTCTGACTATATGCAGGGCCTGTCACCTGTGGGCCGTGGGGCCGTGGCCCGTGGTAGCGCAGCACGGGGCAACATCTGGGCCTCTGGCCCTCTGGCTCTGGCCTCTGGGCCTTTGGCACTGATCGGGCGGTTTTTCGTCGGATCGGGTTTCAACTATTGGAACCGATCCGACCCGAAAGAGCCGAAGTTTAAAAAAAAAAAAAAAAACCCGCAGTCGAACCGGATCACTATAAACCGAACCGAACCGCCCGAAATTCGACGGTTCGGGCGGTTTTTTCGGTTTTCTGGTTTAAATGCTTAGCCCTAATATTTTGATATTAGTTTCTCAAATCTTGTGAATTATCCATTAGTCATCAAATCCCATTAATTACACCCAACAATCCTTTGTGAGAATTTCGTTCAATAACTAATTATTATTGGGTTTGCAGTTAACTACGATTTATTTCTTCTCTCTCCTCACTCTAATAGCCCACCTACCCTCACTGAGCAGTTAATTTCTCTCTCCTATCCCTCTCTTCTCGCCGTATGAAAATCTAGGGCTTTACAGTTCTCCGCCGTTTGAAAACCCAACTCCCATCTCTCGAGGCGGCAGTGAACCCTAAATTAGACGTCGTCTACTTTGAAAATGGTGAGGGTTAATAATCAATTTCTGATTTAGTACAATTGAGCATTATTCAAGTTTCATCTGACGAAAACAGAGCTCGAACATTAGCTGAATTCAAGTAAGCAACTCTCATTTTACGGCAATTTGTACTTTTCTGCTCAAAAAGTTTAAAACGCAACTCTAATTTGATAAATTGTTTTTGAATTTTGAGAGGGGGATTCTACTGGTTGAAGTAGGAAAGGGATAACTTTGGTTAAGTGTTTCTGCTGTAGTCAATTCTCAACTATAAACATAGTTCTGAACCTCAGTTTGGTGAAGTTCCCTTACTATTTTATTTGTTATTAGAACCAGTACAATTATTCTTGATTTGGAGAAGAAAGACGAGGTTTTGATTAAGAAAAAAAAATGAGAGATTTCCTGTTTAACAAATTTCTATATGTTGTAATTCTTTTATGATTTCAATTGTAGGTTTTTTGGCAGATGGTATTCTGGAATTTGGCAATGATGAAGAGGGTATCGTGGGATCTCTGAGAGAGGGCATTGGGTTTTGGTGAAAGATGCTGCTTTCGCCATATTTGAGGTGCTCTCCTGGGAGGGAGCACAGAATGGAGAACACCCATAAAAGGGGGCAACAGTTTTCGATAGCGTATTGACACTGAGAGCCACAAACGACGATCTTGCTTTGTTCAATGTTATGCTGGAGAGAGAGAGAGAGAGAGATTCTTGCTCCACACAGCTGATGTTTTGATGCCTGTTTGGTTAAGGGTGGAAGTGATGAAGTGAAAAAGCGAGGAAGTCGTAATAGTTTCTTTTAGAATTTGAGAATTGTTAGTAAGTTTTTCGTTTTTGCATGTTGTTGGGAAGTGTGGTTTGGAAAATGTTATGTTTTTTCCGGTGTTTGGATGGTATGTTGAAGTGGAAGTGGAAAAATTGACCACAAAGTTGACTGTAAAATAATAGTAAAATAAAAATTAATTAAGAAAAATAAAAATTGGACTTTAATTAGAATGCAAGTGAGATTTACATGAATAAAAAATTAACTGTTTTATGTTATAATTTATTACAAATGGGATTGCATGATAACAAAATTAACTGTAACACTCTGAAAGTGAGAAATGGTTGTGTAAAAGAGAAAAGAGAAAAAGAAAAGAATTTTTTCTATTTTTCTTTTCCGGTGTTTAGATGAACAGCGAAAATGAAAAAGACACTTCTCATTTCTGTACTTCCACCAATTCCTTGAATCCAAACAGCCCCTTTGTAATGTCTTGATGCATCCTTCTAAAACTTATAGATTTTTTTGGTGTTCCTTAAGACTAACACTGTAAAAAATTGTGGAGTTGTTGGGTTCAATAGAGAAGAAGGTGGGGGCTGAGAGATTTAAAGGGGGAAATGATTCCTTTTGACCATTTGGGAGGTTTGTTGGGGTTTACAGAATCTGTTACTTTAGATGGAATGTTCTCTCAAATGAGATGGTAAATAACTAGAGGGACTAATTGGTTGTAACCGATGAGTTTTGAGGTACTAACGAATAGTTCACAAGATTTAAGGGACTAATATCAAAATATGATAGATTTTTAGGGACTAATATGTAAAAATCCTAATAATAATTAGGTTGGAAGGATGAACATTGAAATCCTTGTGAATAATGTACTATCAATCACAGATGATGTTATTTTCCTTTTTCTTATTGTGGTGGATAAAAATCGACTTACTGTAAATCGAACCCACCAAAAAGCGATTGGGGGCGCTCCCTGGGCGATACCAGTCAGAACACATACGGGAAAGAACATCTTTCAAGTCAGGAGCACCAGTGTGGTGCCGATTTAAGACCCTCAGGCATGAGAATCAATAGGTGAAAATGGTAGGAAGGACCGACAGAGAAAATTTGCCGGTGTAATAGAAGGATAGACTAGCATAGGGAACTGCTAGTGTGATGATGGACTATAATTTAAAACCTTTCAGTGTGGTGGATGGACTGGAACAGGGAAATTTCCAGTGTGGTGGATGGACTGGCACACAGAACTCTGGTGCAGGGAATCACCTCCATAGTTATAAGGGTTCCAGCCGGAAATAAGTACATGAATACCTGCAGCAAAAAGGTGAGTGATCATAACAGATAGGAAAATAGGGACAAATAAGATAGCAGAAATAAATCATCAAGATACCTATGAATAGTCCCGGTTAAGGCACGCTCTGATACTACGGTAACTCGAGTCTCCAATCTGGGCACGAAAACCCAGGGTCGTCAGAAAGCGACCTAGTGAGTGATAAAATGAAGGAGGCAGTAATATATACTATAGTAATACAAGCACGATACTAAGATATATACATGATGGTGTACTAGTGATACCATATAATAAGCATATACGAAGCAGTGGAAATATATAAACATGTTATCTTTTAATACCATCACTACCTAGCCGGTTATTATCTGGTCATGTCTATAGTCGTATCCAGTTTATATCATAAATAATGTCGACTAGTGGTGACGTGATAGAAGTGAATATGCAGGTGAGCATATACAATCTGAACATGCAAGTGAGCATATGCACTATAATCACAATACTGTGTTGTGCATCTACAACACTGATGTCTGCAAGGTATACAGAAAACAGAATAGATGTAATGCAGATATGCATAGTATGCCACCACAGAAAGTGTAACTTGTACCAGGTAAAGTAACAGAGTATACATGTAACATGATATCGGATAAATGATCAGGAACAGTAACAAGTACAACTAAACATGTATCAGGCAAGTCATGTCATTTATACAATAGTAGCAATCAGTACCACCTGGTATTTTAATCATCTCTTCCAGTGTCCCATACCACTGGCAGTTCATACTGGAGCCCGCATTCCAGTCGAACCCATCCGGACATGGCCTACGGGTACCATTATCCAAACGAGAGAGTGACCAAATAACAAGTGTTCCCGATATCACTATTGTGTATACTGTTTTATTATGTTAATTGGAAACCCATGGTCGAGGAGTTCTTATCGGGTAGGTGTATCCCGTGCATACCCGGGATCACGGCCTTAAACAAACCCCTGGCTGCTGAGACCAGGGCCCTTCGCTAAGAGGGGAGCATGAATCAAGTAACAAGAGCTCATTGAGCAATTGGTAGGTAGCACTACCGTCTGCAGTGGGAGAACAATATGGATCCAGTACATCACCCGATAAGATCTAATCAACCATCGAGTCTCCCCATACCCCAGTTAACTTTATGATCTGATATGTCAAGTATACCAAGTAACAAGAACAACTACTGTACACGATACGGGTAACATGATAACTGGACCAGAGCTCTGTTGATAGCATAGAACAATATAACGAGAAACGGAACAATATAACAGGAACAATATAACGGGAAACGGGAACAATATAACGGGAACAATAGATGTGGGATTCCACATATCGCATATCAACAGCTCTCATGTCCAGTATCGGGAATATCCATATCAGTAACAGGAAACAATCATATAACATGACTACGGTACCATGGAACAATAATACATGTAGTATGAACGGGAATCCATATGACAAGAATAAAGGAATCATACATGCATGTGTAACAGTAATATGCCGAGAATCCATATAACGATGATAACAACCAATAATATGACATGCGGTAGTCCGTGCATTGGTATATCTGTGTACTAATGAAACATATATGTGTAGCAATAATCCGTGTAATGATGATCCCGGTGCATGCAATACCGGTGTCCTGCAGTCATATCTCGTGACAGTGTAGTTACTGTGGCTCAGTATCTATGTGACTATAGTTCTCTAACTGTGATATAAGACATGAACATGAAATACTAGTGTCCAAATATATGGTGAACTAGTGGTCCGAGTGTAAGTGGCTGTGCAGGTATGATGACCGTTCCGAGTTGTCTCTGCCAGTATTTATTGGTATTATAATTACCTCCTTATCTGCATTCTAAATCAGGAATACCTAACAATATTCTAGGTTATTCCTATTACACTGCATGTCTAATCCTTACCAATTAATAATTAATAGTTACCGTATTTTATCCATAATCATGATTTGTCACAGAAAGCAATCAATTCATATCCCTAAACATGATAAAAGATAATTTATAAAATAAAAACACTCACAACTAGCCATGGGGAGGTAGCTCTCTTTCCCACGATTGCAACGGATCCAGAATCGTCATAATCGGAGTCCGGATGCTCTAGTTATCGCCCGAAGACTAAATCAGAACAAAAAGGTTAAATATGTAAATAAAAATATTAAATGCAAATACTGACTTGTACAAGGGGTTTTCTATAAAATTACCTGTAATGGGTTTGGAGCGGGTTTGGGTTCATAACGGGTCGGGTCCAGATCCACAACCCAAACCCGTTAACTTAAGTCAGATGGGTTAATGGGTAACGGGTCGGGTTGGAGGCTAATTGGGTTTAGTCATGAACCCAATAGGATTTATTGGGTTTGGGTTTTACCCAAACCCACTCCAAGACACCCATAGCAGCAGCAGTAGCTTGCTGCTGCTGCCCCTGCCTGCGCCGGCCGGCCGGCCAGCTCGGCTGGCCGGCGGCGCCAGCGACAGTCCCGGCCGGCGGCGGCGGTCGGCCAAGAGAAAAGGTGAGAGAGAGGGGGGAAGTGAGAGAAAGAGGGAATGAGGGGGGGAGAGTGTTTGACAGCAAAAGGGGAGAAGAAGCAGAGGAAGAAGAAGTGGAAGGAGTGGGGGTGGCGCCGGCCGCGGCTGGGGCGCGGTGCGGCCGGCCACCGGCCGCGTGGTCGGAGGGGGAAGAGCCCGGTGGCGCGCCGGCCACCGGGGCGCGTCGGCAGCAAGGCCGCCCCTGCACAGAGATAGGGAGAGAGAGAGAAGGGTAGAGAAAGAGAGAGAGGGTTTGGAGAGAGAGAGAGAGAGAGTGTGTGTGGGAGAGAGAGAGAAAATAGAGGAGAGAGAGAGGAGGGATTTTTAAGGGGAGAGAGGAAGGCCGGTGATGGGTTAAGGCGGTGGAAGAGAATGATACAGAGAAAGGGAGAAGAGAAGGGAAAAGAAGAGAAAAGAAAAAACTTAAAAAATTTAATATTTTAATATTATTATCTTGGCCCGACATTCGACTAGCTCTGAACGGTACCAAAAATTACAAAAAATAGAGAATATTGTCCTGAGACGTAAGATGAAGACGGTTTCCAGAAATTCAATCCGGTTTGCCAATTAAAAATCCCGGAGTGTCTCACCGATACCGGGTGACACCGGTTTGGCCGGATTTTCGATAAAATCAGAAAAATACCCAAAAATATCCTAACGTAGATAATACGATTCTAAGACACACGGTGAAAGCCGATTCTCAAAATTCTACTCCATTTGTGAAATAAAAATCGTAAAGCAGATTATCGGTATCGGTCGACACCGACTACGGATAGTTTCCAAAATAATTCAGAAAAATTCCAGCAAATTCTGAAAAATCTAAAATATTAGAAATGATTTTTGAAACTAAAATCGGCTCAATAGAACTACCACGGAGGTCAAATCAAGATTATACGCCGTATCGCGTACTGATACGGTGATACGTACACCGGGGAGCAGGGGGTTACATTTCACCCCACCTTACAAAAAATTGCGTCCTCGCAATTTCCATTCAGGTGTGAGAACAATATTGCCAACGATTCTAAGACACACAGTGAAAGCCGATTCTCAAATTCTACTCCGTTTGTGAAATAAAAATCGTAAAGCAGATTATCGGTATCGGTCGACACCGACTACGGATAGTTTCCAAAATAATCCAGAAAATTCCAGCAAATTCTGAAAAATCTAAAATATTAGAAAATGATTTTTGAAACTTAAATCGGCTCAATCGAACTACCACGGAGGTCAAATCAAGATTATACGTTGTATCGCGTACTGATACGGTGATACGTACACCGGGGAGCAGGGGGTTACATTTCTCCCCACCTTACAAAAAATTGTGTCCTCGCAATTTCCATTCAGGTGTGAGAACAATATTGCCAACCCCAAAGCCTAAAGGTTATGGGTCCACGACACATCCGCTGCGCACTCTGATATCTATAAGGAACTCGGGATGAAGAAGTATGGTAATGAGCTAGCACTAACGGATTGGAAGCAAGAAGATGAAAAGAAAGCAAGAAGGAAATCAGGTATTCTGGTTGACAACTGGAAGGAGAGAAGGAATACAAACGAGTCACAGAATGAATTGTCAAGGTCATGGTATTCTTGTACTCGTTGCTGGAATCCCCAAATTCAGATACAGACTAGCTTGAATCTGAATCTGATTGTACTGTTGGTAAGAGCCCGAGTATGACCCAGGTGGTTACCCACACTGGGTGTGAACCTAAGCTCTGATACCACTATGTAACGCCCCGATCCCGTAGGTACGGGGACGTTATGGCGACGTACACACGCGAGGTGGAAACAACCTCACGCGTACGTTAAGCCTCAGTACAGGGAATCACCTCCATAGTTATAAGGGTTCCAGTCGGAAATAAGTACATGAATACCTGCAGCAAAAAGGTGAGTGATCATAACAGATAGGAAAAACAGGGACAAATAAGATAGCAGAAATAAATCATCAAGATACCTATGAATAGTCCCGGTCAGGCACGCTCTGATACTACGGTAACTCGAGTCTCCAATCTGGGCACGAAAACCCAGGGTCGTCAGAAAGCGACCTAGTGAGTGATAAAATGAAGGAGGCAGTAATATATACTATAGTAATACAAGCACGATACTAAGATATATACATGATGGTGTACTAGTGATACCATATAATAAGCATATACGAAGCAGTGGAATTATATAAACATGTTATCTTTTAATACCATCACTACCTAGCCGTTATTATCTGGTCATGTCTATAGTCGTATTCAGTTTATATCATAAATAATGTCGACTAGTGGTGACGTGATAGAAGTGAACATGCAGGTGAGCATATGCAATCTGAACATGCAAGTGAGCATATGCACTATAATCACAATACTGTGTTGTGCATCTATAGTACTGATGTCTGCAAGGTATACAGAAAACAGAATAGATGTAATGCAGATATGCATAGTATGCCACCACAGAAAGTGTAACTTGTACCAGGTAAAGTAACAGAGTATACATGTAATATGATATCGGATAAATGATCAGGAACAGTAACAAGTACAACTAAACATGTATCAGGCAAGTCATGTCATTTATACAATAGTAGCAATCAGTACCACCTGGTATTTTAATCAATCTCTTCCAGTGTCCCATACCACTGGCAGTTCATACTGGAGCCCGCACTCCAGTCGAACCCATCCGGACATGGCCTACGGGTACCATTATCCAAACGAGAGAGTGACCAAATAACAAGTGTTCCCGATATCACTATTGTATATACTGTTTTATTATGTTAATTGGAAACCCATGGTCGAGGAGTTCTTATCGGGTAGGTGTATCCCGTGCATACCCGGGATCACGGCCTTAAACAAACCCCTGGCTGTTGAGACCAGGGCCCTCCGCTAAGAGGGGAGCATGAATCAAGTAACAAGAGCTCATGGAGCAATTGGTAGGTAGCACTACCGTCCCCTGCAGTGGGAGAACAATATGGATCCAGTACATCACCCGATAAGATCTAATCAACCATCGAGTCTCCCCCATACCCCAGTTAACTTTATGATCTGATATGTCAAGTATACCATGTAATAAGAACAACTACTGTACATGATACGGGTAACATGATAACTGGACCAGAGCTCTGTTGATAGCATAGAACAATATAACGAGAAACGGGAACAATATAACAGGAACAATATAACGGGAAACGGGAACAATAGATGTGGGATTCCACATATCACATATCAACAGCTCTTATGTCCAGTATCGAGAATATCCATATCAGTAACAGGAAACAATCATATAACATGACTACGGTACCATGGAACAATAATACATGTAGTATGAACAGGAATCCATATGACAAGAATAAAGGAATCATACATGCATGTGTAACAGTGATATGCCGAGAATCCATATAACGATGATAACAACCAATAATATGACATGCGGTAGTCCGTGCATTGGTATATCTGTGTACTAATGAAACATATATGTGTAGCAATAATCCGTGTAATGATGATCCCGGTGCATGCAATACCGGTGTCCTGCAGTCATATCTCGTGACAGTGTAGTGTGATCTGATACTGTGACTCAGTATCTATGTGACGATAGTTCTCTAACTGTGATACAAGACATGAACATGAAATACTAGTGTCCAAATATATGGTGAAATAGTGGTCCGAGTGTCAGTGGCTGTGTAGGTATGATGACCGTTCCGAGTTGTCTCTGCCGGTATTTATTGGTATTATAATTACCTCCTTATCTGCATTCTAAATCAGGAAATACCTAACAATATTCTAGGTTATTCCTATTACACTGCATGTCTAATCCTTACCAATTAATAATTAATAGTTACCGTATTTTATCCATAATCATGATTTGTCACAGAAAGCAATCAATTCATATCCCTAAACATGATAAAAGATAATTTATAAAATAAAACACTCACAAACTAGCCATGGGGAGGTAGCTATCTTTCTCACGATCGCAACGGATCCAGAATCGTCCGAATCGGAGTCCGGATGCTCCAGTTATCGCCGAAGACTAAATCAGAACAAAAAGGGTTAAATATGTAAATAAAAATATTAAATGCAAATACTGACTTGTACAGGGGGTTTTCTATAAAATTACCTGTAATGGGTTTGGAGCGGGTTTGGGTTCATAACGGGTCGGGTTCAGATCCACAACCCAAACCTGTTAACTTAAGTCAAATGGGTTAATGGGTAACGGGTCGGTTTGGAGGCTAATTGGGTTTAGTTATGAACCCAATAGGATTTATTAGGTTTGGGTTTTACCCAACCCACTCCAAGACACCCATAGCAGCAGCAGTAGCTTGCTGCTGCTGCCCCTGCCTGCGCGGCCGCCGGCGACAGTCCCGGCCGCCGGCGGCGGTCGGCCAAGAGAAAAGGTGAGAGAGGGGGGTGCAAGTGAGAGAGAGAGGGAATGAGGGGGGGGGAGAGTGTTTGACAGCAAAAGGGGAGAAGAAGCAGAGGAAGAAGAAGTGGAAGAAGTGGGGGTGGCGCCGGCCGCGGCTGGGGCGCGGTGCGGCCGGCCACCGGCCGCGTCGTCGGAGGGGAAAGAGCCCGGTGGCGCGCCGGCCACCGGGGCGCGTCGACAGCAAGGCCGCCCCTGCACAGAGATAGGGAGAGAGAGAGGGTAGAGAAAGAGAGAGAGGGTTTGGAGAGAGAGAGAGAGAGTGTGTGGGCGAGTGAGAGAGAAATAGAGGAGAGAGAGGGGGGATTTTTAAGGGAGAGAGAGGAATGGCGGTGATGGGTTAAGGCGGTGGAAGAGAATGATCCAGAGAAAGGGAGAAGAGAAGGGAAAAGAACAGAAAAGAAAAACTTAAAAAATTAATATTTTAATATTATTATCTTGGCCCGACATTCGACTAGCTCCGAACGGTACCAAAAATTACAAAAAATAGAGAATATTATCCTGAGACGTAAGATGAAAACGGTTTCTAGAAATTCAATCCGGTTTGCCAATTAAAAATCCCGGAGTGTCTCACCTATACCGGGCGACACCGGTTTGGCCGGATTTTCGATAAAATCAGAAAACCCCAAAAATACCCTAACGTAGATAATACGATTCTAAGACACATGGTGAAAGCTAATTTCAAAATTCTACTCCGTTTGTGAAATAAAAATCGTAAAGCAGATTATCGGTATCGGTCGACACCGACTACGGATAGTTTCCAAAATAATCCAGAAAAATTCCAGCAAATTCTGAAAATCTAAAATATTAGAAAATGATTTTTGAAACTGAAATCGGCTCAATCGAACTACCACGGAGGTCAAATCAAGATTATACGCCGTATCGCGTACTGATACGGTGATACGTACACCGGGGAGCAGGGGGTTACAGATCTACACCTAACTGAAATTTTTGTAACGACTGTGATTATTGGCGCTGGTTGGTTGGGATTGCAAATCGGGGAATCCGCTACTGTCCATAACTGCTTTGCGCTGAAAAGACGTTACATGTTATGAATATGGGGAAGATGGAGCTGTGTAATGGTAGGTGGAGATCTCAGTTGACTGATGTTTTGAGCTTCTGACTTGGGATTGAAGACTTTACTTAGGGTTGGAGACTTTTGGAACGGAAAGGACTCGGGAAAGTAAAAACCTTGGAGTGGTTAAGTGCGACTCCAGATTGAGGACGTCTTCAGGGAAAAGGGATCTTCGGGACGGAGGAATGTGACATTGGAAAGGTTAGACGTGGCATGTGCTCCGGGATGGATTATGAGAGTTGTGAATTTCTTGAGCTCTTAGTAACTTGAACACGTGTCATCATCTTGATAAGGGTCAAAATTTGACCACTACACTTATCATCGAAAATATCTTATATTTTTCTTTTAAGGTTAAAGTTATATGGTATTCCATCCATTTTGATAACGCGCTTTTCAGCTAACCAAATATTGCTAACCAATCAGGATTGGCTGGATGGACGCCAAGATCTCTGAAAGAGATGACAAAGATCATGTTTTGTTTATTAGACGCGATAAATTTTCCTTTTCTAGACAAAATTAAAAAAGCCCTTTTTAACACCGCACCGCTCTCGCGTTCCACATGACCCATACCACGGTTTTCCAGCTAATTAGGTACCGAGAACGAATCAAAAAAATTGTCATTTTATAGCACCATTAAGGCTCAATATTCTCTCGACCTTTTACCTAAAATAGCCCATTATTCATAAGCAAGGTGCCATCCCAACGCAAAATATTCATCTCCCAACTTAGCTAGGGCCTCCTTGACCTATTTTTCTAATTTTAGATAACAATAAAGTAATCCTAATTAACAAAAATATCAAAAGGGGAAAAAAAAAAAAACACTCATCCTCGTGTCTATTTAAATAGAGAGAGGAGAGAGAAAAAGAGATGACCGGACAGTGAAGCGGAGAGAGAGAAAGAGACCGGAAAGTGAAGAGGAGAGAGAAAGAGCGAGCCGGGAGTGTGAAGCGGAGAGAGAGAGAGCTGTCTCAAGCCTCGCCGTATTCTTTCAACCAAAACCTACAAAACACCCATTAAAAAGCCCTTCCCTTTAACGGCGCCCGGTCTTCGCTTCCACGATCCAAAATCAAAATCCCTCAAAAACCTTAATCTTTCTCCTCTCCCTTTAAAACCTAATCTCTCCCTCCCCCTCGTCAACATCAGGGTTAGGGTTTATCTTCAAGCAACCGCTCCCTTTATTCCTCCCCGTACGTCGATTTCTTGATTCCTTGTTCAAATTCCCGTTCGAATTCTAGGGTTTCGATCGGATTGGTCAACCCTGGCCGGGTTCACAGGTCGGCGCCCCGCTTCTGCCCCATTCCGAATAAAAACATCGAGGTGTTGCCGGTTCTGGGTCTGGGGTTTGATATAGAAGAAGAAGAGGTGGAGCTTTTGGTCATTGAAGCGAGGGAAGCATGCTGAGCGTGATTAGGGTTCACTTGCCGTCTGAGATCCCCATCGTTGGCTGCGAGATCACGCCGTACGTTCTGCTGAAGCGGCCGGATAACTCGATCTCCAACGAGGATGTCCCCGAGTCCTCCCCTGTCGGAGGGTACTGCATGCGGTACAAATGGTGAGTGTTTCTGACTCATATCTCTTGATCGTTTAAAGATTTTTTTTTTCACGTTTCTTGCAATATGTTGTTATTAGTACGTATCAGTTTAGCCTTAATTTGAATTCTAAACGAAGTAGTATCAGGTTTACATAAAGGGGAAGATTTGGATTTCTGGTTGATGTAGAAAGAATTAATTCTGTTGGGAAATTGATATTCTTTACATAATTTCACATAGTTTAATGTAAGTTAAGCACATTGCTGATGGAGTGACACGATTTCTTTTTCTCTAATTATTTGAATTTTATTTCTTTTTTCTAATGGAGAAATCTGTGGATAATAGATAATAGGTTTTTTTGGTCATCTTATTATATTATTTTTTGGAGACACTTCTAAATCTTTATAGAAAATATTATGATTTTTTTTTTTTTTTTTCTTTACTGTCATTTCTTAAGCTTAATTTTATTCTTGGGCTGGAGGAATATTAATATTTCAAAATACTGGTTAACTTTTTCACATACTTAACTATTGGTTATATTTAGACATTTTGCTTGATGGAAGTTTAATTGGCTTGTTTTAACATAAGACGTAATTGAAAGAAGTATTTTAGATTTCAGTTGTCATAAAGAGGAGGATTGTTGGGTGTATTTTGTTGATTGTGAAGAGGGTTGAAGAATGGTTTAGGTTTTATCGTATGTGAATCAATGATAATTGCAAGTTTGGTAGCGATTATTGCAATTTTGGTAGCATTTATTTGCAGTAAAGTAAGCTCTCCAGATCTTTTCATTCCTTTTTTTTTCATTTGACTTTTTTGAAGGAAAATTGTTGTATGAGGAAAACCCTGTGCGAAATGTTAAATAAATCATCACTAAAAGTTGTATTAATTGGATACTTAATCTCATCTTTTGATTATCCAGAATTCCTGCTGAGAATAGAGCCATGATGAATGTGGGAATAATTGAAAATAAGGCTGGCTCTTAACTGTTCAATGATATCTGTGATCAAACCAGGGACACTGTCCTAAAGAGTCCAAAATAAGATGGATTCTTATCTCCAACTTTTGGTACTTGAGGCAAACCCAATCCCATCATGCATGATCACCTTCTAAATATTAGACTACTGGTGTATTTTAAGGGTACTTAATAAATAGCTAGTAAGCTGTGGAGGATAACTTACAGGAGTAGTAATATGTAAACTAGCTTAATAAATCCTATTTGGAAAATGCCTCAATTCACAGCCGTAAACTCACACAATTTGTATCTTATTATTAGCTGTGTAGGATAACTCACAGGAGCAGTTATATGTAAACTAGCTTAATATATCCTATTTGGAAATGTCTTAATTCTCACCCATAAACTCACACAATTTGTATATTTGAATTAGTTGGACACTGGTCTGTGGCTTGTAAATCTACGCAAATATTCAATTATTTATTTACTAAGGGTTGCTGTTGTAAGTGGCCGTAATCGTAAGTCGTAAGTGGTAAACTCTTTTACAGTTGTAAGTGAATTTTACGGTGTTTGGATGATAATATGAAATTGTAAGTAGAAAGTATATTGTGTTTTATGGTGTTTAGTTGGTAATGTGTAAGTTGTAAGTAGAAAAGTTGACCACAAGGCTAACTGCTTGGTGATTTAAACATATTAAGTAAGTAAATATTAAAAAGTAATATTAAAAATATAAATATTAAAATATTACAGATTTAAAATAAATAATAAAATAGTAAATAGTAAAATATTAAAAATTAAAAATACTAAAATATTAATATTTAAAATAATAAAAAATAGTAGATTACTAAAATATTAATAGTAATCTAATATTAATTATGAAAAATATTAAATATTGTAATCTAATATTAAATATTATTAAATTCAATAATTAAAAACATTAGATTCAAAATTGAAAATTTTAATAAAAATTATTAATTTTATATTAAATATTACTAATCTAGTAATAAAAAAGATTCTCATAATAAAATATTAATCTAATTACAATTAACTGTCTGCAATACAGATTTGCATGACTCCAAAATTATTTGTTTGTACTCCTAGTGGGCTGTAAGTGGGATTTGCATAACTACAAAATTAATTGTTTAAACTGCAAGTGCATTTTACGACTTACGGCCCTAAACAAACATCGCAAGTGATTTTGCTGCAATTGCATTTTATCACTTACGGGTCAATTACGGGAAACAAACACGCCCTAAATCGAAGATAAGTACACCTACATTCATCATTCATTAGTATTGAAGGCTTGTGTCCTGTATCAAATTTGAGTGCATGGTACTATAATAATCTCTTATTATTATATATGTTCTAAGCGGGATACTGTCAGCTGGTTATGTTCTCTATCCACATGGAAAATCCCATGTACAACTTACATGCAAGATGTGGAGCGGTATATTTCCAGGCAAGCTGTGAGAGGGAGGGTGTAACTCGGTTTCCGTCTGCCTTGGCAGCATTGAAGAGGACAGGGAATTGGAGAGATACAGAACAGTTTGTCAAACCGTTTTTCAACTCTCTAACAAGTATATGAACACTGTTATTTTAAAGCAGATTAAATGAGGATAAGCTTCAACTTAGAACAAGGTGGATAAACCTCAATTGGATGTAAAAAAGCACTCATCCTAATTCTATTTCTTTTCTACTCTATTTAAACTTTCATCTCCATAGCACATTGCAGTTATTGGAATTCTGACAATGATTCGCGGTCATAACCAACTGCGAATAAGAGCCACATGATAAAAACATTGCTAAGGATAATTTTTTTTCTCTTAATTATCATGTATACTTGATATTCAATTCTTATTCCTCTTGGCTATAGTAGAGGCTGGGCCACCTGATTGGATTGCTTATGACTAGGTGAGGCGAGTGCCGAGTGGTTTATTGAACATTGTTCATATGAATAATCCATCCTTAATGGGTCATTTGAGACCCTGACTTAAATTTAAATTCCCCATTTGTTGGTTATACTACAAATAAAGATGTAATCTTATACTGTTTTTAATTGAACAAGGGATTGCAATGAAAAAAAAAGAAGACGTTCTGGTAGCTTATTGCAGTTAAATTCTGATAACTTGATGGTATGTTGTCTATGGTGGAATACAGTAAAACTGCAATTTTGATTATCAGTGTAGATTTGCAGTAAAGAAGAATAACTGTACAGATGCGTGAAAGCTAATTATAATTTGTTTACCTTGAATAACATGGCATTGTGTGGTCAGTAGTTTTTAATTTTTCTTATATTTGTGCATGTCATTGTCCTTATCTAGTTTTAATGCTTGAATAAGGACCTTGTGACTGTAGAGGATGCTTGTCATCTTAAGGTCTTAGGTTATATTTATTTGTAGGAGTCCGATCTGTTTGATTCATATGAGAGGACTAGCTGCTAACATATGAAAAAGGTGATGGAATATAGTCTTTCCGTGCTGGTTTACATAGTTTGGTATGGTAGAAGTGTTTATGCTAACTTAATTTTTATTCTAATTCTCAGATCCGTAATAGTTAGAAACCACTATATGTCACATTTTAGTATGAGAATAATTAGTTACGGAGGCATGCCATATTATTTAAAAAACTTCCATTTCATTTTCTTAAAGGATAACTTGGTTTATACCTTTTATTAATTAACATGTCAACAAGAACGCAGATTAACAGTTTTTAGACCAAAAATGAAGCTCATTGAAGAAATCCTGGTTAAGCCATGGTTGGTTATGCAATTTTTTTATGTTGGAATGTAAATGTTAGGTATTCTGGTATAAGTATGGTGAATGGTGCCAAAATTAAAATCCTGTGAAAGGATAACATTTGGCTCATGAGGTCCTGTTCTATAAGTCGAGCTGAAATGAGCTGTGGGCCAGACTTGACCTTGTATTTGAAACATTAAAGTTAAACTTGATAGCTGCTCTGGTTTGTCATGATCAAATTCCTAGATATGTGCATTTTTTCGAATTTGATTAGATGGGCCAATTTCATGTGCAAAATCCGTGTTCAAGCTTGGTTGATCTAGCCTTTCTCCGGCTTTATCCTGAACTACACACACTTATCTGGGCAAGTGATTTCAAAGCTGTTATTGTTGAAGCGGACAGTGCATATGATGATGGTAACACTTTCCCCTGCAGGGAGACCTGGTTTGATGTAAATATTTTATTGTCACAGAGGTATCTGTGGAATCAGATTTTATGTTAAATCTATAAGATATGACTTGCAACTATGTTGCCTATTTTATGTAGAACAGCAGACTGTTAGTTCACAATCATGCATCTTCTACATTCTATCTACCTGTTATTAATCATAAACTGTAACAGTGCGGTACAAGTTACTGTATATATTATAATTTTGTATTACCTCTAAATGTTTCGTATTGACATCCTTCATTTCACATATATCATTGCTAATCTGTCTGCAGGTACCGCGTACAAAATGACCGGAAAGTTGCTGTCTGCAGTGTGCATCCAACTGAACAAGCAACATTGCAGTGTCTAGGCTGTCTCAAGACAAAAGTACCAGTTGCCAAGAGTTACCATTGTTCACCTAGGTGTTTCTCTGATGCTTGGCAGCATCATCGTGTTTTACATGAAAGAGCACTTAGCGCTTTAAATGAAAACGGGAACGAAGAGGATGAACTATATGGACGCTTTGGTAGTACTGGATCTGGAATTGTCAATGCAGGCCTTTCTAGTTCAACATCAGGTGTAGGACAGAACCCAAGTCTGAATAATGGTTCAACACCTTTATATCCTGCTAGCATTTCAGAGAGGAGTGGCGGTGAAACCTGGTTTGAAGTTGGACGGTCTAGGATGTACACTCCAACCGCTGATGACATTGGTCATGTGCTGAAGTTTGAATGTGTACCTATAGATGCAGAGACAAGAATTCCTGTTGGAGCTCCAAGTACTGTTTTGACCTCACGTGTTATTCCAGCTCCCTCCCCAACTCCTCGTCGCATGATTCCTGTGAATGGACTTGATGTTCATGGACATTTAGAACCAGATGGACGAACTGCATCATCCGGAACGTTCACTGTACTCTCATACAATATTCTTTCTGACGCATATGCAACAAGTGAAACCTACAGTTATTGCCCATCTTGGGCCCTGTCATGGACTTACCGGAGGCAAAATCTGTTGAGAGAAATTATCGGTTATCATGCCGATATTCTTTGTCTTCAAGAGGTATGCTACAATCTTTGCTGGTTTTTCTTCTGTAATTGAAGAATAAATACATAGGTGCACACACTATGGTATGTGTGTCAATGTAGAAGCAGGCCCAAAAATTTACATTTGTTTGACTAGAATTGCATGAATCTATATTCTTGAATCTTGCTTAGCATCCAAGAAATATAAAAACTTTTGGTTTAACTAAACAGCTTGGGTCTGGATTCTGTTATTTAGCCTAAGCAAACCTCAGAAAAGGATTATCAAATTTGCATTTTCCCGCTTTTATTCATATCAACACATCCTAAGAACTTTAAAACACTTTGCTTAATTCAACACCAAATTTGACATCAAACTTGCATAATTCGTCCCTTTTCATCAACAAAATTTTGACTTGTTTTTTTTTGTGTGATAAAGAGCTTTTTCCTTTTCTGGATTCTTTAGTAACATCCTTTGCTACTAAATTAATAAAATTCTCCTCTGGTAGCACTGGCCTCAAACTCTACATATCAATAGCATCGTAAGCTAATTGTATTCTCTTCTATTTATCCAAAAGAACATTGTGAACAGAGCTTTTAACTTGAAGGACCAAGTGTAACCATTATTTTCTTTGCAGGTTCAAAGTGATCACTTTGAGGAGTTCTTTGCTCCAGAACTTGATAAGCATGGATATCAAGCACTTTACAAGAAGAAAACATCAGAGGTTAGATATGCTGTCTTTCTTTCAGTGTAATTCTTTCAGTGCTATGAGAATACTTTTAGGCCATATTAAGTCAAGCTCTGTGGGTCTACAGGTTTATAATGGAAATCCAAAAGCTGTCGATGGTTGTGCAACATTTTTCCGCCGGGACAAGTTTTCACATGTCAAAAAATATGAGGTAGGTATTTTGCCTGTAAGAAATCATGGTTCTTGGTAGGATGTCAACTTACTGATGTTTCCTTTCAGGTTGAGTTCAATAAGGCTGCACAGTCTCTGACTGATGCAGTGATTGCAGCTGGTCAGAAGAAAGTCGCTCTGAGTAGATTGATTAAGGTTTCTGGATGGTGCCTTGTTTATTGAGTTTTGTATAGCTGCAGGTTTCTTGTGGTTTAAAATCTTATTAATATATGTATATATATTTCTTGTATAGGATAATATTGCCCTTATTGTGGTCCTTGAAGCAAAATTCAATAACCATGGGACCGATACTCCTGGGAAAAGACAGCTTCTTTGTGTGGTGAGTTCATGTCCCCATCCTCCTATCATGCTAACATTTGGTGCTTAAAGAGTTGTCACAATCATAACAATAGAAAATTCTGGCGTACATGATAATGAAATATAGTTCCATTTGGGATAATAGTTCCATGTAATCAAAGTATTGTTTTTTATGCTTTCCACCTGTAATCTTTTTGTTTATGTGAACTCAGATTATTTTCCCTGCTTCTGTTCACCTGTCTAAAATCTACTAATTAACCACAGGGGGGGGGGGGGATAGAATCTTTATTGTGATTAAGCTGATATCAAGTCAACATTGGACATTGTTAATTTGAAATGGAGCAAACATTTTCTTGTGTTAGCTTTATACATGACATACTGAAGCATTATATAGACCAATTAATGCTATACCTAGTTTTCTCCTCTACATTCGTGCATCTACAATGATGAAGTGTCTTTAACTTTCTGAAACGATGCCAATGTACTTATTCTAGGAATATGGTTGCTATTTGTTTTATTTATGTTTCTAAAAGAGATCTGATGTATTACAGTACATTGTATTCTTCAATGAATGATTTGTTTAGAATCCTAGAGGGTCAGATGCATTGCTGGTAAGATATACTTGTTTTCTGTCAAGTTGATCATTACTGTTTGGAGCTTTTTGGGCCTTACTGTTCATCTGCATGAGTCTAACTTGGTCATTGGAGACTCATTTCATTTCTGTTTTTGTCACCACCGCAGGCAAATACGCATGTGAATGTTCATCAGGATCACAAGGATGTGAAGCTTTGGCAGGTCTGCGTTTAGCATTTCTAATTTGTTGTCATATCATTATTTCCATGTCTCTTTTCTCATCATCTTCTATACCTTAATTGTTTCAGGTGCACACTCTTTTGAAAGGGTTGGAGAAAATCGCTGTTAGTGCAGATATACCAATGCTGGTCTGTGGGGATTTTAATTCTGTCCCAGGAAGGTATGTGCCTTGTTTCTGATGGCACCAGTTATTCACACATAAAAAATGGTATATATTTATATGTATCTTATATCTATGATTAGCTAAATGTTTACATGTGCTGGAATGCAGTGCTCCTCATACACTTCTTGCGGTGGGTAAGGTTGAGCAAAATCATCCCGACTTGGCAGTAGACCCTCTCAATATTTTACGCCCTGCAACAAAGTTGAACCACCAGCTTCCACTTGTAATTACTCATTTCAATTGCCTGACCTAAAATTTTCATTTTTTCCGAAATTATGATAATCTTCATTTTACAGGTCAGTGCCTATTCATCTTTTGCAAGAATGGTTGGGGTTGGTCTTGGGTTAGAGCAACAAAGAAGAAAATTGGACCCTGCAACAAATGAACCTTTATTCACAAATTGTACTAGGGATTTCATTGGGACACTTGATTACATATTTTACACAGGTATGCTATTTTCCCCGCCCTTCCATTAGATCTGTGCTTTGATATTCTTTTGAGAGTTAGGTTTACTGTGGTTATATTTAACCTACATTTGTTTCACATACTGTATTTTCAGCGGACTCGTTGACAGTGGAATCACTGTTGGAACTCTTGGATGAGGAAAGCTTACGCAAAGACACAGCACTTCCTTCCCCAGAGTGGTCTTCTGATCATATAGCACTTTTAGCAGAATTTCGATGCAACCCTAGAATCAGACGTTGATATTAGAGGTAAATGGTGATCTTAAATTGATGTTTTCTGGGCTGCAGAGAACTCTTCCTTTCTTTAGCTTGCTGCCCCGTTATATCTGAATTTTTGTTAATACTGATTTTTTGATAGAGTACTGGCAATTCTCCTCTGACCTAGTGGTAACATGCTTTTCTAGTCTTGATGTGAATTTTTTTATTTATGCCATGCTTCAAGCTGAACTATCTGTATGCATTTGAAAATTGAAACTAAGATGAGATAGAGAAGACCTCTATAGATGACTTCTTTTAGAAGAAGTGTTGTCCGATATGATATCTAATTCAACAGAAATACACACATGCTCTACTCCAGGAAATAAGCTGAGATGTGAAGAACCTAATATTTGAAATGGTTTTATGTAGGAACAATATTGTCTGACTTTTAATTTAAAATATTCTTGCAGAGGAAATTAATTGGGCAAACTATTAATTTTGTGAGGCAGGAGGGAAGACATTTCGTTATTGGGAGAGATAAGTCCGTTGTGGAAAAAAGATAAAATTAAAGCGGTCTGCAAAACTAATGTTGTGTGCTATTACATATATAAATTAGAGGCGGCAATATGCATAGATAAGATAGAAAGAGGAAAACTGCATGCTTGGGTGAATGTTTCTACTTATTCAAAATGAGTAATTCTTGGAGGTACATTCTTGTGAAAGGTTGGAAAAGTGTCTAAATGCATGCTGACTGTGTTGCTTGTGGTTGGAACATTGTGGTGATTTTTTATTTCTTTGGCGTTGATTGAAATGGCCAGGTTGGAACGGCTGATGGCTTGTTGCATGTTTTTTTCTCTTCCTCGGTTAGAATATTTTGGTTTGAAGAGAGTTAACATTTGGGCCCATCTTTCAGATTCTGTTCTTTGTTTTGATTTTATTATGAGGTTAAAAAAGGGTTATTGGAAGAGTTTGGAATTGGGAATAGTAGCTTTTGAGATAATGTTTGATGGATATCTGGTAGCTGATCATTAAATATCTGGAGGTGTTCTATGCATATTGCTAACGGTGCAGAATGTGCGGGTTTGATGAGGAACATTGTGTCAAATTTAGGCAGTGCTTGTTATATTAAGAGTCACGAGATCGAGATTGCATTTATCCAAAAGGGTTCAGAATCTCTATTTAGGATTGTGATGTGCAAACTAGCAAGTGCACCAATCGTTCACAAGTAATAAAGTGATAAATAGATTGTCGAACCCACGAAGATTATTATCTTATTAAGTACCAAAGGTGTATTGACTTAAAGTTTTATTTGAAAGAAAGATATAGATGTAGAAGTGAAATAAAGTAAAAAGATATTGGTTTTGGATAGGAAAAACACTAAGGCAATTGATTCTAACAATTAATAATCTGGATTAACAAGTTAATTGTGCTAGTAACTACATACTACTCATGTTAAAATCGAAAGCACCCTAATTTAATTAGTATTCTCTCTCAAGTAACACTAATACTATCCCCTCGATGAGAACCTACAATCTCTCGATTTAGTAGATTTACAAGTTAAATGATGCATTAAGTTCGGTGGTCTTTCTCTTATAATTGCACAACATATGCATCTCCTCTCGGTTTTAACATGTGCGGATGTGATTTTTATTCCTATGAAGCATGTCTAGATTATCTCCTTTCGGTCTCAAACTTAGCCATCTATATAATTGTTACAATCAATTAATTACTTGAAGAATGGGAATAAAAACTTAACATAGAAATATCTAACATGAACAAAGTAGTAGAATATAAACTAACATAATAACAAAATTAAATCTTCATATAAATTGTCTACATCAATGCCCTAGCTATGGAGATTTAGTTCATGATAAAGAAATTGCAAAGCAAAATAATAAACATGATTTCAATCTTCATATAGTAAATTAAAAGAGAGAATGATAACATCAATTTGGGATCATGTCTAATTCTTAGTCGCCGCTTCTCCTCTGATATTCTTCTTCTAAAGCACTATAATTTCTTTTCCAAAAGTCAGAATTTTATATAAGAAAGTTTATTTACAAAGAGAAACTGAAACCTAAATTGTTAAGCTTATTTTTTTTGATGCAATTATGAGGGATTATGTAACGCCCCGATCCCGCGGGTATGGAGACGTTACTGCGACATATATACCAGGTCGGAAATACCTTCACATATATACGATAAGCATCAGTACATGCAAGAATCATAGTACAAAAGTACGCGGTGCATTATACATTCCAACATATGAGTACAATTACAAAGTTATCACAGGATTTGTCATAATATTACAAGAATATTACATCATCGATAGGCGCAAATGTAAGAATACAAGAAGATATATAATTATGAACAGTATAAAAGGCGCTCACGGGTTGCAAAAGAAAAACTTAAGAGAGAGGTATGGACGGATAAGGCCCCAGACGGTCAACTGCTGATCCAAGATGCTACCGCTGGCAACTCTGATCATCAAGAAGTCCATCACGGTCCAAGCTCCAAGATTTGAACATTCAGGTACAGTGGAGTCAGAAACTCCCCAACGAGTGGCAAGATGAGTGCTAAGTAGTGTGCATAGATAAGCACACGTGCATTGATAAATTCGAGTCAAAGAGCATGTATTGAAAACTGTGTCGTGAGCACATACATACATTAGCAGGTAATGAGGCAACAAGTAAAATAAATGTGGCAAAACCAGTTATATAAGCTCAAATTATCGATCCGTGAAATTAGTACGTTGAAGGAATAATCCAAATAAAAAACCCCTCATATATATCCTATACCTCCCGTCAACGTATCCTGAGTTCATATAACCCGAGTTGTCTCCTAGACTAAGAAAACAACGTAAAATTGATAAAAATCGATAAAACTGATAATACCGAACACAAGTAAAACCAGTCGTACAAGCTCTGTTTATGGCTTCATAACACTAGTACATTGAAGGAATAGTCCAAATAAGAAAACCTTATCTATATACCTTATGTTTCATGTCACCGACCGTAATCCGAGTATATATGACCTGAATTGCAAACGACACGACAAATTATTATTTAGCATCTTATTGTTATTACTCGTTTGCCCCATATATCTAAGTATGTGTACTGGCGTACATTCCATCCCACATACCTCCATATATGAGTAAGTCGAGGTTGTTATTGGAAACTAATGATGAAACCAACGTGTTATGTTTACAATGGGTCCTGTGCATGCTCGGGACTACGGTCCAGGGTGTTTCGTTGCTGATGTACGGAACCGGCCGCAAGGTGTGCAGGAGGTGGGTCTTATTTATATGCCCATTCAGGAAAGTAAGAAGAGGTAGGGAGCCAATGCTCCTCTCAGAGTACCTGGAGGCCCTCACGTAGAACTAAAAATTTTAGTTGCACAACATAACTAATACCACTGTAAACATATTCACCACTTGAAGTCCATCAGTTTCTCTCTTACCCGATGTAAGTTGTCCTTTTTATAGTCTATTATTATGTAATTATCATATTGCGAGAATAGCAGGACAGGTTCAAGAGTTACAGGAGTACATAAGTACTAGAGGTATATGTCACTGTATATAATACAAGATAGCAGTTACAAGATTTCTGTAATATGATAATCACAAAACTAGTGTTAAGCAAGGTAGATATCAGGTGATAACAATCAGGTGTCACGTGTCAAGTGGTAGCACAACAAATATCCACTGTTGTATAACACAATACATAAATACAGTACCGATACATGGGATCAGTATGAATACGAGAAAATAATTCAAGAAAAGGTTTCAAACTCATCACATCAAGAAAAGAATAATAAACACATTATCAAGCAGGCAAGTAAGCGACATCCAAGCGGAACTAAGCCCAGGCTGGAGTGAAGCTAACGCACAACACTAGACGCCATCACGTTCGGTGTTATGACGCTCGCGACACTACTAAACGCACGCGATGGAGTGAGCGTATGAACGCTATACTACCACATGTGGCGAAGTCGCGCTCACGGTGTAATTACGCTCGAATGGAGTTAGCAATAAAGCATTGAGTGCTAGGTCCGCCTAGCAGGCGTAGCTAAGAGACCTGACAGTCCGAACGCACTCTCTCTTTCGAGGAAGTGGGGGAGAGCCCTTTGGGTTAATAGGCCCGAAGGCAGAGTAAGTACCTGCAGAAGTGTCAGTATCATACACACATATAACAGGTGATAATTAAGCTATCAGTAGAGTGGTGAAGCCCGGAGGCCGAGCAAGGCAGAATAAAGTTAGTGAGCAGCAAGCGAACAATCAAGCGAAGCTGAGCAAGGTTGGAGCGAAGTTAGCGCACAACGCTAAAGGTTATCACGCTCGGAGTGGTTACAACTCGCGGTGAAGCTAATGCACGTATGTGGTGGCAGATAAACCATACCGTATCACCCGTGACGAAGCCGCACCCACGGCGTAACTACACCCGGGCGGAGTTAGCGGTAAAGCACCGAGCGCTAGGCTCGCTGTGGCGCCCCGATCCCGCGGGTACGGAGACGTCACTGCGACGTATATACGCAGGTTGAAAATACCCTCACGTATATACGCTAAGCATCAGTACAGGCAAGAATCAGAGGCGGAAGCACAGTGGTAATATACATTCCAACAGAAAAGTATAAGTACATGGTTATCACAGAGAGTGATACAATATTACAGGAATATTACATTACCCGAAAATACAAAAGTACAATACACGAAGAGATGTGCATAACAAAAGCTGAGAGATGCTCACGAGCAGCAAGGGGGACCTCGAGAGCCAATCAGGAGAAGAGCTGGAAGGAAGAGGAAGGAAGAGCTACGACGGCGTCCAAGCTTCTGCTGTGCTCTGACCAGCTACAGCTAAGCCACCATGGTCCGGGCTTTAGGATTTGGATATGAGAATCCATGGTTGTCAGATGTAACCCCGCGAGTACATAGGATAAAGCCAAGTGGCGTGCATATCAGGCACATGTGTACAGTAAAGGTGTATCATTAATATAAGCACATATGAACATGAAGTGAGACAGTAAGTAAAATAACTACAGGAAAATCAGTTATACAAGCCCACATTACCGATCCGTGAGGTTAGTACGTCGAAGGAATAATCTAAATAAGGAAACTCTCATGTATCTACCCTACACCTCACGTCACTATAATCTGAGTTTATATAATCTGAATCTGCCTTCACAATAACAGAATAATGAAACAGTACGGAAGCAATCAAGTAATCCAACAAAGTAGCACAGGTATAAGTGGTAAGCAGTATAGATCAAGAGTATAACTAGTCATATATCAGGAGCATGTTATTATTAAGTGATTAAGACTTATCTGATTTGTATACATCGATATGTGTCCCATTCCACATACCTCGGCATACAGACTAGAGAGTAAGTTATTGAAAACTGATGGAGATCGACGAACCATGCTTAGGATGGGTCCCGTACATGCCCAGGACAACAGTCAAGGAGTATCCGCTGCTGAACCAGAACGTACTGCTAGGTACCTGGACTTATTGTACGCCCGAACAGGAATAGGATGTCACCGCTCCCACAGGAATAGGCCCGGAGCTTATGGCACAACCGGCAGGCAAGGGAGTAGGGGTGCCAGTACACCCCACGGAAGTGCCGGTGGCCTCTAGGTCGAATCCAAGTATATGGCCGCGCGACACTATAAGACCATTATAAATATGGAGACTATATTGGTACTCATTAGTTTCCCTCATCCCGGTGTAAGTTGTCTAATTATTATAATTTGTCCAGTGATGATGTCCACAGGGTATTCATAGTAATGGTTATCCAATTACGGGGATCAATAGGAGTATAGTATCAGGAGTCTCCCTTTTTCAGGGGTTCAAGTATACAGGAGTTCAGGAGCACAGGAGTTCAGGAGTACCAAATATCTGGTAACAATATAATAATCATGCCAAGTCCCCGTAAAAGTAATAATCATGAATATGTAAAGAAATACAGGTATTCGGTGTAATAGTATCCAGTCAGGTGTCACAATATCGGGTCAAATGTGTCAGTATCAGGTGATAGCATATGTCAAGTGTCAATAGTCAGGTGTCAAGTGATAACATGTCAAGTGCCGGTGTCAATATCATGTGTCAAGTATCAGGTGTCAAGTGTAGCATATCAAGTGCCGATGCCAGATATCAAGTGTCAGAGATCAGGTGTCAAGTGTAGCATATCAAGTGCCAGTGCCAGATATCAAGTGTCAAGTGTCAAGTAATAACATCACAAGTACCAGTGTCAGATATCAGGTGTTAACTATATACATATCAGGGTCAGGTAACTAATGTATCGGTGAGAGTCAACATCAAATATCAGGTAATCATCCGGTCACGTAACATGGTACAGGAGAACAGTATAAATAAACATTTCAAACTCTTCACAATCATATTTATAACAATAATAATTTAATCTATTAATTACCATGCGAAGCCGAGTGAAGCGGGAGTAGATCTAGGCATACCCAGTATAATACCGGTTCAACAAATTATGACAACGGCCGACAGATATTCATAAACATGTTAATATTAGAAAATTACTTGCATATCACATATTAACTTGTATGACGATGCATCATGTATAAAAAATTAGTGTAGCAATTGTTAGACATGTAATGAAGCAACATAAAGAAAATAATTGCCCAAAATAAAATAGATGCTTGTTTAAGAGAAATTGTACTCGCTAAAAAGCTGGAACCGAGTTAAAATTCGGGAAGTTCACGAACACCACATGCAAGCCAACAATCCAAATAAATATATATAATAATATAATAATATATATATAAATATATTTTTGAGAGAATAAGGGAGGAGAGAGGGAGTTGTAGGTGAGAGAGAGAAAGTAGGATATGTTTAAAAGAGGAAAAATAAGAAAATAAAGGAGAGGGGTATGTTGGAAATTATGGAGAAGTAATTAGGTGATGAAGGGGAGGGTATTTAGGGGAAGTAAAGAAAAGAGGGCATATATGGAAAGAAGGAAATGAAAGAAAGAAGAAAAGAAAGAAAGAAGGAGGGAGAGGTGGTGGCCGGCGGCGCCCCTAGCCCGGGGAAGGAGGGGAGGAAGGGAGGAGATGGTTATTGTTGTTGGTGTCATTGTTATTTGTTGAAGGGGTGGTGGGTAGTGGTTAATGGTGGTGGTTGGTGGTGATGGGGAGTTGGAGGAGGAGATGATGGCGGGGTGGTTGGAGTGGAGGAATTGGTGGAGTGGTGGTGAATTTTGGAGAAGAAGAGGGGAAGTGATGGGTTTTTGTTGAAATTGAAGGAGGTGGGTTGATGGTTGAAGGTAAAGGAGCTGAAGGAGAGGAGAGGGGGTGTGGGGGAGGTGGCGCCAGCGGCTAGGGGGCGGCGGCGCGTTGGGTGGCGCGGGTGGTGGTGGCGGCCATGAGAGGAGGTGAGTGTGTTGGTTGGTGGAATTTGAGAAGATGAAGAAGAAGAAAGGGAAGAAGGAAAGAAATTAAAAGGAGATGGAGGAGAGGGAGAGAATGGGAGGAGATGGGGGAGGGATGGGCTGCTGTTGCAACCCATCAAGCTGTTGCTGTTGGCGTTGCAGGAAATGGGGGTGCAGGGCATAGGAGAAGTAAGTAAGGGAGAAAAGAAAAGAAAAAGAAAGAAAAGAAAGGAAAAGGGAAAAAATTAAAGGAAAAGAAAAGAAATAGTAAAATAATAAATAAATATATTATTAGATAGTTAAATTAATAGAATACTCTGGGAGTATAAAGTACAGGAGTGGAGAAGGAAAAAGCAAGAAAAGAAAACGGTAAATAATATATTATTTTAATAGGGTAAAATTTGACTGTTTCAGAATCGCTCCGAAAAATTCTCAAAAATAGTAAATATTATTTTAAGATGCTTGGTGAAATGGGATTCGAGAAATTCAATTTAGTTTTCAAATTAAAAATCTTGAAATCTTCCGGTGATACCGGTCGACACCAGAATCTGTCACATTTTGATAAATTCTGAAAAATCTCAAAAAATATATTTAGATAGAAAATAAAATTTTAAGAAGTAATGTGAAAGCCGTTTCTGAAAATTCAATTTCATTTGAAAACTAAAATCTGGGAATCGGTCAGCGGTGCCGATCGACACCAGTTTTGAAGATTTTGCAAAATAATTTTGAAAAATTTTAGAAAATCATGAAAAATCTAAAATATTGGAAAACAGTGTTTGAAACTGTAATCGGTCAAATCGGACTTCCAGAAAGGTTAAATCGAGCAGCATGCTGGTACAGGTTCTCGATCCAGGTCAGGACTGACTCTAAGACTGAGAATCTAGATCCGATACCAAATAACATATGCAATCACAACTCAAAAATAAATACTGTAAATAAATTGAAACAATACAGTCAAAAAATCGGGACATGTATCTTGGTACGTATCTCGGGAACGGGGTTCTACACTCGCCTACCAGGCGGGGCCGAAAGACCTGACGGTCTGAACACACTCCTTTCGAGGAAGTAGGTAGAGCCCAAAAGGCTGAAAGGCCGGAAGGTCAAGTACCTGCTGAAGTGTTGATACCACACGAGCACACATATAACATGGTTATAATTAGACGATCTATGGAGTGGTGAAGCCTGGAGGCTGAGTGAGAGCCCGAAGGCCAACGACCACAAAAGGGCGGTCATGCATGATTGTAGAGCAGATAACACAACAATATACAAGTACAGGAATTAACTACACTATTACACATACATCACAGCGGTACAGATACATCACACCGGTACAATACACATGTACACACACCGATACAATACACAACATTGATTACATGTCTACAACACCGATACAAATATACAATCTCAGAAATATGATACAAATCCCATAAATTACAATAAAAACACCCGTCGAAGCGGGGTACCCAGCAAAGCTAGATCACTTGCCTAAAAAATCTTCGAAAAATTGCCACAAATTTGGAATCTCAAGAATACGTGCACGTACCACAAATATAATAAAATATATTATTTTTAGAGAGAATAATAGAGGGAGAGAGAGAATGGGAGAATGTTTAGGGGGGAGAGTGAGAACATAGGAGGGGGAGAGAGATAACAGGAGAGGGAAAATAAATAACAGGAGAGGGAAAGAAAAATGAAAGGAGGGGAGAGCTCACGATCAGTTGGCCGTGGCCTCTCGGCCAGGTGGGCCTGGCCGGCTGTCGGCTAGAGGGCGGCGCCGGCCAAGAGGGCGGCGCCCGGCCTAGCCCGGGGAGAGGGGTGGAGGAAGGAGAGGTGGAGTTGGAGTTCTGAAGATGGCGGAGGTAAAGGTGATGGTGGTGGTGATCTTGGTGGAGGTGGAGGAGATGAAGTTGGGGATGGTGGTGGTGGTGTAGTGGTGGAGAGGGAGGTGAAGAGGTGGTGGAAGCGGCGGAGAGAGTGTTGGTGATGAGATGATGAAGATGGTGATGTTAATGATGATGATGAAGATGAGATAATGGTGTTTGGCGTCGGGGATGGCTGGGGGAGTTGTCGCCTGCCTGGTGCGTCGCCGGCAGCGGTGGCGCACCGAATGTGAACGGGGTGACCGGTTGCTTTGTGAAGAATAGAGGGAGAGAGTAAATTGATGAATGAATAGAGAGGGAGTGAGATTTGAGAGAGATTTGAGAGATAAGAGGAGAGAGGGAGAAGTTGGGACGACTCCTCTACGTGAGTCGCCAGCCCAAGGGGGGAGAAGAAAGAAATAAAAATGAAAAGGGAAGAAAAGAAAAGAAGAAAGAAGAGGGGAGATATTTTGGAGGAATGGGTGGAGGAGAAAAGGGAGAAAAGAAAAATAAAAGAAAAAGTAAAAGAGAGGGAAAAGAGTGGAGGAGAATAAAAGGAAAAGAAAGAAAAAAAAAGAAAAGAAAATATTTGGTGACTAATTCAGATCGGGAAAAATACTGAAAATACCGAAAAAGCTGAAAAAATGGAGTAACTCGAAAAGGTCTTCAAAAATTCACAAAATAGAAAATATTATATTAAGGTACATGGTGGAATCAGATTCAAAAAATTAAATCATGTTTTCAAATTAAAAATCATGTAATCATTCGGCGATACTGGTGGCGCCGGTCGACCAAATTTTGATAAATTTAAAAAATCTCCAAAAAATATGTTAAAGTAGAAAATGTGATCTTGAGAAATAATGTGAAAGCAGTTTTTAGAAATTCAACTCCGTTTGTAAATTAAAAATCTAAAAATTGATCGGCGGCACTGGCCGATACTGGTTTTGAAGATTTTGCAATTTAATTCAGAAAAAATTTAGAAAATCATGAAAAATCTAAAATATTAGAAAACAGTGTTTGAAATTGCTCAAATCTGACTACCAGAAACATCAAATCGAGCAGTAGACTGGGATCGTGTCCCTGGTTCAGACTAGGATTGATTTCGAGTCTGAGAATTTGGATCTGATACCAAATGATAATATAAATACCCATAAAACAAAATAAATACTGGAGAGAATTGAAAGAATACGATCGAAAATCAGAACACGTATCTGAGTACGTATTCCGAGAACGGGTGTTACAGATTGCAACCCTTTATATAGACCTCAGAGCCATATTATAATAAGGACACAATATGACTCCTAATCTAACTTCAACTCGTTGTAAGAATTTGATTCTGAATTGAATTGTAACCAGCTCATGATAATTGTTAAAAGGGCAGTCAAATGATTGAACTGGAAAAGTTGTCAGCATAAGTATTGTAACTCTTTTCATTATCTTAGCAATTTGAATCATCTGATTTGGACTTTTAGAACGAAAGTTATGATCAACATACTAAAATATATCCAGTCTGAATTCGAATTTGATTTTGTTCTGATCTTTATTTTGAATAGTGCTCGGCTGTGCAGCCGGTAGGTCGACTGACTAGCTGACATCTGGCAAAGTTTGACCTCCAAATTTTTGTCACTTCTCTGATACTTGGAGTCTCTGTTGCCAGTGTTGTTTTGTCTTTGGATCTTATGTTCTGTGTAAATTTTGCTGCAATCTTCAATGTATCGTTGTTTTTTTTTTCACTTTTTACTCTTTTTTCTCCAATTTGTGCTCTTGACCTAATTTTTGCAAAAACATAAATAAAACTACCCATGCAACATTAAATGTGGCAAATAATAGGCATAAAAGTGGTGTAAAACATTTACATAAATCATACTTGTCACAGTCCCATATCTATCTTTTGTTGGTCCTCGAGCAAAATCATAATCTAAAAAAGGAAAGAAAACTAAAAATCCTTAAAATAAAAGAAAAATTTTAACTCACTTTAGTATAAATCATGGTTGCACTTAGCATGTGCAACAAGCCGTTAAACCCCTAGGTTAACCCCAGTGGATGAGTATTATCTCGTGAGGGTTTACAGTAAATATACTCACAAAATTCAAAGAAAAGAATATAAAAATATTAAGAAATAAGGATAAGGAAAAATAAGGATAATGAAGAAAAATAAATAAAGAAAAAATAGGAAGAAAGACAAATAAATAGTTTTGTTCAAGAAGCTTCAATAGCAAATAAGATCAATAGTTTCCACGAGTAATCCTTTTCAAGTTCAATCTCCTATCAAGAAATCTCATCATCTCTTCCTAGAGACTTCAAATCCTAATATATCCCACTATCCTTCCTAAGTTTTTTGATCCTATGCATTTGTGAACGTATGATAGCTCTTAGTTTGGGACTTTGATTCAAACTTTCATACTTAAATATATTTTTACAGTATAGAAGTTTCGAAGTATTACCGCTTCTTGCCCTTTAAGCACTTCTTTTTATACACACACAATACTCATCCTATTCTCTTTCGTGTAAATATCAAGATCTCTTGAGGCCAAGGTACCTAACTAATTGATCATTAGACTTGTTAATATATAATTTTTTTTTTCCAACTTACCTAATTATCTTTCGCGCAGATTGCAAAGATTCTTGATGTCAAAGTATCTAGCTAATCAATAATTAAGTTCATTTTTTCACTATTAAGTTATCATCATCCAAAGCTTAAACTCTGTGTAAGTGTAGATAAGATGCATATTCACGTAGACAAATTCTAGATGGCATTCAATATTCAGAGTTTTCATCTCTTCTCAAAGAATCAAGGAATCTATTAAATTGATATCTCTATACAATTCAAACTATATGGTCACTAAATCCCTTAAAACTAGATAAACTTACTAAAATTTTAAATTTTTTCAATTAGTAAAAGAAAAAGAAAAATCTAGTAGAAGAAAAAAAAAATCTAGAAAAATTCTAAAAAGAAATAAAAATCCTAACCTAAAAATAAAGGAAAAGTAAAAGAAAAAATCTTAGACCCCTTCCCCATATCTAAACCTTGGCATGTCCTCATGCAAAGTAAGATGAATCAATAGCACATGCAAATCTAGAATAAATGCCACCCCCAAAGACGAAGAAAATATTCTTCATACTGTGAAAATCATGAATAAAATTCATCTATCAAAAACTACCCATGTCCATAAAATAAACAAGTCATACACATTAAATAAGTGGAAAGAATTCACCTGGGCAAATTCAGATTTTGATTTTGCAATTTTTCGATTGTGCAATTGATCTCTTGGCTCTGATGGCCTTGGGATTTGGCCGACATGTTTCCATCTTTTTGGTTCATCCGACATGTCTATTTTCATATTTGGTTCTGGTTTTGCACTGGAGTGAAGAAAGAAATCCGAAAAAGAAAAAAGGAAATTAGTATATATATTTACAACAATTAATCTCCTTACCTTGATTCTCGATTTCGTCCACGACAACCGCATGCCGCTTTCCTAATGCGTTCTCTTCAAAGGAGATTTTGATGAATTCAATTTCTTCGTCAACTTCTCATTGAGTCTCTCCACTTTGCTCGTCTTTTTTTAATTTCGGTTTACGCTCCTTTTGATTTGCCCTCTTTAATCTTTTCATGCAGTGGATCATATCATCATCATCATCATCATCATGTGACAATGCGTCTTCAACATGCACAAGTTCACACCCCCAATATGGCTAGATAAATACTTGAAATCATATAAACTTGGCGATTCATCAAGTAAGTTATCTTCAAAAGATTGTCAAGTCAGTGTCTCATCAAACGTATAAAGACTCAAATCAAGTTTCTTTTTTCGAAAGGAACTTTAGACTTGAGCGCAACTTCAGACTCTTCAACTCTTTCTGTGGACTCTGGATCAGGCTTTGGTTCAATGGGGGTTGGGTGCTCAGCCGACTGACATTGGCTGTTGTTGAATTTTTTACAAGCACGTCCTGCTTCCTCCATCTGGTCCGTGGTCTTTTTTTTTTTTTTTTTTTTTTATTTGTTGCACTGAGTAATCTGAGGCAAGTTTCTTATACACACGGTACCACTCAGGCTCATCCTTGATGCATGATTCTTCCTCCTCATGTGCTTCGGCCTCTTTGATAATTTCTTGCCGCTGTTCCAAGCTAGTTACCTCTTGCTCTTCGGGATCTTTCAAGGAACATGACAACTCCATAATACTTTTGACGTTGTGATCGAGTTGTTCCATCACTACCTCTAAACATGTCTTCTTCTCTTGTTCCTTGGGACAACTTGGCACTAAAGATGCCATATAATATTGTGTGGTCTTTGCAAGTTTTTTGAGAGCTGCTTCCAAATTGGACTTCTTTTCTTGAGGCTGAAAAGTATTGAGGCTCGTAAGTATGGTTGTTGTAGTTTCACGGAAGGGTTGGATGATTTTCTTGAGCCGAATTATAGATGTGGTTGTTGAGAAAATATGGACACTCAACGAGATCATGATATTCTCCATACCACGAACATGTTTGTATTGGATCAAATCTTCGTGAGGACCATTGAAAGTTGTTGAAATCCATAGACCTGAAATAAAAGAAAAAGAACAAATATAAATAAATAAAGATAAATTTCAAAGTAAAACTAGAGTCAAACGATATTGATATTAATAAAGATAGACAATCTCCGGTAACGACGCCAAAAACTTAATATGCGAATTGGCATGTGCATCAATCATTTACAAATAATAAAGTGATAAATAGAGTCTTGAACTCACGAGGATTGTTATCTTATTAAGTACCAAAAGTGTATTGACTCAAAATTTTATTTGAAAGAAAGAGATAGATTAGAGGTGAAATAAACTAAAAAGATATTGGTTTTGGATAGAAAAAAAACACTAGGGCAATTAATTTCAACAATTAATAATTAGAATTAACAAGTTGATTGTGCTAGCAACTACAGACTACTTATGCTAACATTCAAAAGCACCCTACTTTAATTAGTATTCTCTCGAGCAACGCTAACACTATCCCCTTGACGAGAACTTACAAACTCTCGATTTAGTAGATTTACATTGTTGTTTGATTAACATTGTTTGATTAACTTACAAAGAGGTTCAGGGCTTGTACTAGTGAGAGTTCCTTTCTCCCATGTATTGGGAATGGGTGTTAAAAAAAAGTTACTTAGAAACCATTATATGATTGTTGTTTGATTAACATTGGACTATCAGCTCCAGTTCTTGTACAAAAAAGTTGTTATGCTTAACAGGGGACATTATTCACATCGTGAAGTTTGGAGGCATACAACTACCCATACAACTATACATCTATAATTATGCATTATATTATTCATTTTTTTGGTAACTCATAATCTCGGAAGACTTGATATTTGTTGGTACTATCTTTTTCCTCCTTTACAACCATCAAGCAGCTGTCTTGTAGGTGTGGTATCAGAATTTACTATGACGCCTAGAAGTTTGGGCCATTGTTGCCAATTATTTTGTACCCAATGGATTTCTCATAGTGGAACAGCCAGATTTTACATTATCAGTCTACTAAGCTTTTATGTAAAAAAAATGGGGCTAGGCTATGGGTGCCCATGCTGGAGAAGGATCCATGGAAGATTTCATGAAGTTCCATGAGTGTTTAATGTCAACCCTCTGTCGGTGTCTAATCTGCTAAACTCCTAGCTAAGCATATTGTGGATTAGAACATGACTTGCTATAGAACCTAGTCAGCCAGTCAGCGAACCAGTTTATTGGCTAAGCGTGTATACTCACACAACCAAAGAGGGACTATCCGGCTCCTGTGGAGTAACAGTTTAGAAGGGCAGCATTCATCTTTGAAGAGTGATATTAGCCGAAGAGACAAATGGAGATACGTCAAGCAAACAATCTTGTTTTGTTTTGTTTTTTTTCCCATTCCCAAGCATATTGTGTTTCTCTAATGCATCTAAAAACCAACTAATTCAATGGTTCATAATGCATGTGTTTAGCAAGTTTTTTTTCTGATAGTTGAACAAAAATCTTGACTATAAAGACCTGACCGACCTGAGAGAAAAAATGGTCAAAGTGTTTTCATGCTCTAGGGTCAAGTTTTTTTTGTGATATGAAGTGGCATCAGTAACAGCGATCTTTATCTTTATCATTCAGATCTTTTGATAAATTATGATGAATGTTGAAGTTGTAGTTTGATGCATTAACTTTAGTACATGATAATTCTTTCTCAGTGGTTTTATTGAGGTCTTATGGCAAAAAACAACTTTGCAATGAGTAATAAGAGAGTGGTAATTTATATTTTAGACATGCGACACATCTTTGCGTGTTGACAAGTTCTTTGTGTTGGTCCTCACACACACACACACACACACACACACAAAGGACCAATCACCGAGGTGGTAATGCTATGGCAACAGGTTAAACAATTGAACAGCGACAGTTTCCTCCACTAATAATAGTGTACTTTCTTGTATATTTCAGATTCATATGAACCAAGGTAATGTTCTTAGGCTCATCCATCTAATACAGATGTTGTGTATTCCTTGTATTTTGGCTTGTTTTGAATGCTAAGAATTTTAGTTGCCGATTAATGCTTGTCTTTCAGCCAACTCAAGCTTTTCCCATGGCTTCTATATTTTCTGGTTTTAGTATTTCCTTCATCTCTCTCTCTCTCTCTCTCTCTCTCTCTCTCTCTCCTCTCTCTCTCTCTCTCTCTCGAGTTTTCAACCATTCAAGAATTGAAGTGGTCATAGTAATTTTTAGAACCTGACGAAAGAACACCATTATGAATTAATATTTTTCAACACCATTGTGAATTAATATTTTTCAACATGTTCTTAATATTGTTAGGTTCAGAGGTGTTTATAAGTAAAGGAAAATTTCTGATATTCCCATTAATTATGTTGTGAGCGACACAAAATAGCAAGCATGCCAGATGATTCTCTTTCTGACTTGTTATATGGAACTTAGGAGGGCTCACTGGGGAACCTGATTATTATTTCCCCATGTTGGTGTTATGGGAACTGTGCAACAGTGTTGGATCTGTTTGTGCTGTTGAATAAGTTCTTTCTTTGCCACTAATTTGTTGTTACTTGTAATGAATGTCATTTCTCTATTAACCGGGACATTCATTTTTACCTTGGATTTAGTTTCGTAGCCCTTTATTCTGTTGCTTTTCCGTATTGAGTGCATTCTATAAGCCTATCTTATGCACAACCCAGCAACAACAACATCAAAGTATTTGCTCTGGTTCTTAAAGATGCTTTTTCATGTTTATATATTAAGTTCTTATACATGATCTATATAACTGCCTGGTTCTTAAAGAAGTTTAACATTTCTTTCATTCATTTCATATTTAAGAATATCATCCTCATTCGTTATTGATGCTGCTTTGTAGGTGTTTGATTACACTGTTCATGTTGTACGACAAAATTTCAGTCGATAAAGAGAATTCCATCCGGTAAGGTTCAGAAAGGTTATAGATCATGTACCCTGTGTTCTCTCTTTAATTATATTGGCCCTTGGGGGGCTTATTGATCAATTTGTATCATGTCAATGTCTCAATAGAAAATTATGGAAATAGATATGTAAAGATATCACCATCAGGGGATTTTCATCTTACAAGTTCGAAACATGAGCTTCTTCACTCGATGGCTGGTTTAAGGGCGCGGATTGTCTGATCAAAAGACTCGTGGATGCCCGGATAACCATCAAATAATATTTAAGAGTTTTTCCTGGGAAAATAGTAAGGATGGGATCCCGTGGGCAGAGAAATTGTAGTAGTTTCAATTCTTATTCAGCACCAACATGATTACTAACATGGTGGTTTCATAGACACAATTTGCCGTGAGTCTGGTTAGTTCTTGTAAATTACTAGCTTATTAGAGCTATCAATGAGAAGAAGAAGAATCTGCTTGTTACATTGTGCTGCTAGAAATTATTCTGGTCGTGGACATGGGGGGAGCAATATTGTTTCCATATCAAATGAGTATGTTTTTTTTTATAACAGAGTCCATGGCTTACAGAGGTTGGTTCCTGAAAGAAACTGCTAGTTTTGTTTACTATTTTTGTGTGTTCAAAAGCGAAGCAGTATTATGTGTTCCTGAAAGAAACAACCTTTATAATTCTCCTCAAATCAAGTAGGCGTGGTCCAACTTCAATGTGGCCAATCAATTGCCGCATCGGCGAGGTTCGTGCCGCCGCCGCCGCCGCATTGTCCTCAACCTTCGCAAGCTCCTCCATCGACTACGGCGAGCTCCAGTCGAGTGGCAGTGAACTGGAAGAAATATCAAAGCCTACATTCAGAAAAGAAATAAAGTTCTCTAGTCCACTGTGTATCATTTGCGAGAGACTCCAGGATCCTGGAAACACAACAAAGATGCATGTGATTCACAACTCTGCTAGCACCTTAAAGACATTCAAGTTCATGTCGTTGAAATCCATGACTTGTCCCATTTGTTTGTTATCAGATCCTTTGCCCCTTTAGCATTTCAGAGATGTATGGCTGAGGCCCCAACCCCTGAAAAGAATGGAAAGCATCTTGTTCTTTCATCCTAACTTTTAGGGCGAGCTCAATGATTCTTTTTTCAGGTATATGATCTCAGTTTTTTTTTTTTTTTTTTTTAACGTTTTTATTGTATACGTGCAACATCTAAATACATGGAACAACTGTTAACAACACTTTTATGTATTGAACTGTTTTTGGAAGATCGATACATTAAATTAAAAAGTAAAGAGGAGAAAGTGTTTTATTATTCTTATTGTTGTTGTTATTATTATTATTTTAATATAAGTCATAACCTGGTGCAAGCGAGATTTGATCTCTAAAATCTCTTGCTCACTGTAAAATTTTTTTATCACTATACTACAATGACACACTTTCAAGAGAAGTGAAGTTAGTTGTGTGTAATCTTAAGGACATAAAATATCTAAACATATTAAGTTCTCTTCTTCATAAGAATAATGTTCTACGATTTTAGGAAGGAATAATAACAAATGATAGTAAAGTGCTAAATCTTAGAAACAAGTGCCAGAATAAAACAATAAGATATTTAAGTAAAGAAAAAAGATATTTAAATGTAAATTTAGTAAAACTTTGAGATGCTTTTATGCAATTTAGCCATAACTTATAGTTAACTATAGTTAGTTACTTCTCCAAGTTAGGACTAAATTGGATTTTTCTTGAGTCTGAAACAAGAAAAAGAAAAAAGAAAAAAGATCATCTGTCAGGATCAGAGAGAGTCTAAAAGTAGGGACAAGTGCTTTATCCTTCTAATTGTTGCCACCCCTGCTTGAGTGCAAGATGTGTGAATCAAGATAGGACTTGTTTTTATCTCATTCTTAACACAAGCTTTCCCTCACAATCATGTCCAACATTTTGAATGAGATCGAAGTGACATTCCACCTAATTATTAATACGCCACCTTTAAAGTGAAATTCCACCTAATATCTCCATTGAAAGTTGAGCTTGGGCCATGCATAAAACTAGGCCATTTTTTTAATGCTTAGATTTTCCTAAAAAACAAAAGTTTGAAAAAAGTAAAAAAATTAAAAAGGAACAAAAATTAATAAAAAAAAACATATTCATGCCATTTTTTCGTTTTGCCAAAATATTTTTGCAGGAGGGCATGAAACTACAAAACCGGCCCTATTTATAGATATTGAACATATTCTAGAATATTCAGAATTAATTTTTGAAATAAACCCCTCCATAATTTTTTTGGAAT
>JAVJIF010021656.1:0-11548 GCA_038442645.1 Agave tequilana
ATATTTTTTCAGCAATTATGGTAACATGGACAATATAGTTATCAGGTAGATGTCATGTATAATCAATCAAGTTCTTCAAGTAAATCATGGTATTCAGAATAAGTAATGACCTGCTGGTATGAATAAACTAATCCGGGCAAAAATATTTAATCAACTCAGATCCTCAAAGTCGTCGATATATCCAAGTCTCAATATATAAAGTACATACTCATTTATAGCTAACTAATCATCACTATCCAATCTTAATTAAGACCATCATACATTCTCACTTCCATTAAGTTCAAACAAAAGATTCAAAAATCCTAGTAACTAGTCAATTATGAATATACATGCCACCAGGTCAGGTCAAATCAATTTACGTCCACTCCTCAATCCAAGATCAACTTTAACTCAATCAAGTCTACTAACAAATCCAAGTCCAATATCTTGTTCTTTTAATAAAGAATCTCAAAATTTAATCAATCATCAATATCTAACCACACTCTCACCTGTTTTACCATCAATAAGAATAATCAAATCTACTAATAATGTCACTTAGATATCAACTCGTATAACTACCATCATGAACCAGTCAAATCCAAGATTTAAATATAATTATAGTTTAAGTTATATCACCAATAGTTCCAATCCGAATCAAGATAATAACTAAGAGTGGGACATCCGAAATCTAGAAAGTCTCTATACTCAACCTCGATATCAATAAACATCATTACTCAGATATTTATCAGTAAATGTATCCAAATAAAATATTTGCAACTAATAATCCAAAATCAGTATTATATGATAGATCAAAAATCAAGGTAAGATATTCTCTCGTATGATCAGAATCCAACTATTATTGATCTCATCTAAATATGAATCAAGATCCCATGTAAAATTTCAAGTTGAACTCTAAGTCTGTATATGAATCTAAGCATCAAAATAAATTAACATCTTATTTAATCCGTCCTCATTGTCTAAATGAATTCCCACCTGAAATATCATCAAAAATAAATGTCCGATAACTACCTCAAACAAATATACTATTTATCTACAAATATGAACCTTTATCCTCAATCACAAACCAATCAACCTCAAAATCAATCAATTTATATTCTAAGATTTCTCACAACTAGGTCAATTACAAGTTCAATTCTGGTCTAAGGTATACTACAACTAATCATGAATCAACAGTGTAGACTACTACACATGAAATGACGTAAATCAACTAAATAAATAGTGTTAGCACTCAACGATGCCTCATAAAGGAATATAGGTAAACATACTGGTATAATATATCAGATGGTCATGTGAAATGTTACAAGTAACTGATATTAACAAATAAGAAAATAATGAAAGAGCAAACACTCTCAAATACCATCTCAGTAAATTTTAGTAATATAATTACACAACAATATAAACTCATTTATCACAAAATTCTTATTTAACTTAAGGAGGAAAAGAACACTCACGATAAATTTAAATAAAATTACGCAAAGAAAAGAAACACTCACCTGAACTCGATCCCAAGTCCAAAGCACTGAAATCATAAGGCCCCGATAAATATACATGGTTCATTTCAATAAAATTGTTAGAATTTTTAAAAGGATGTTTTACTTGAGAGTTTTAAGGGGTTTTAATCTTGATTAATTAGTTTTGGGTTAGGAATATGGTCCTCTGGGCCTAATGAATTTAGTAGGTTTAGTTTAAACTAATTTCTAATTTTTGTTGAATTTTAATAAGTTTTAAATCATTAAAATACTTAACGGGTCTGAATTTATCATTAAGAAAAATGACTTTAAAGTGTGGTTTGACTAAATTTATGTTGAGGACATTGTACATATTTTAGGTAGGTCCCGTACATACCCAGGACCGCCGCCCAGATTCCTGACACTGAACCAAGTCCTACCGCTAGGTAGTCAAGGACATGTATAACATATATAAGAGGAACAAGAACAGGACGGGGTGCCAGTCACCCTACGGGAACCCTACAGTGGAGTCCTCTTTCAGCTGCGCAACCTATCCTAGGTCCACCAAAAATACAGACGCTGTCTCCTCCGTCAATCTCCCCAATCTCAGTGTAAGTTGTTTAATATCAGTTTATTTATATTATCAAGATTATTTAATGTACATATTACCTAGATCAGTGGGTTAACTCGGTGGTAACCACGGTAACAACGTCAATATGTGTAATCAGGATACCGGTATAACAGGATATATAATGTCAGTAAACAGGATACCAGTATAACAGGACATGTAACAAGTAAAAAATGAGGGTGTTAGCACATACAATATTTTCCCAGCAATTATGGTAACATGGACAATATAGCCATCAGGTAGATGTCATGTATTGAAAATAAAATAACAAGGACAAGGAACATGAAAGTGGTCCAGGCTTTGGGCTTGGTTTTGGATTTGGATTTAAATGAAATAAAGGTTTTGAAGAGGGTATATGGGCCTAGCTTATAATAACAATATATCCTATACGATATATATACACCCACATACTTGTATAAATACAAGAATAGACATATATATTTTATATACATAAAATGCACATATCACTGTGCTTGTAAATACACACACACACACACACACATTGCAAATACGTATCTTTACATATAAAATATTTACTCAACACAATTTTAATAGGATTAACTACCACACAAATAAAATGATCAATAAAGTCAAATAAATATTAAAAATAATAATAATACAGTATTATTGTCTAGGAAATATTACAATTTTGATTTCTGGTGACCTTGACCCCCAACAATTTCACTTGTCATTGCAAATAATAAGCTATACACCAATCACTTGCTGAAAATTGAAATGGATTACTTGAAATTGATGCTTGCTATTTGCTATTTCTTTGCTTTGCGGGCAAGATAACGCTCACGGGCTGCCTGAATTTTGCTATCCACATTATCAGAAGGCATTGTGCTGCCATTAGCCTCTTTCTTGGGCAATTGCTTCTGTTCATCCTCCATTGTTCCATGTTCCTCTGAAGCACTATCACCGCCACTGAGGATCAAAACAAAGATCAAAATTTCCAAAATTACAAGCCAAGACTTCAGGATCAAAGGTGTGTTGCTATCTAATCGAAAGGACATTTGAACTCAAATCAAACAACTTGCTCTGCTAACAAAAAATGTAATTTATTTGAACAAGAACTGCTCAATATAAGGGATGATATACTTTCATGATTTCTTTATTTCTGTTATCTGATTTACCTGAGCTTGTTGACATCCATTTTCTCTATCTTCTTTAGAATGGGCATGACCCATGACATTTCTACTGCACAAACATTTCTCATGAAAGGACGAGAGGTGTTTATGAGTTCATGGTAAACAACATAATCCGGTAATTGCCCTCCTCATTAGTTTCTAACACTGAAGACGGATGTACCTGCAATAATGTATGAAAGCTATGAGCTAGCATGTTCCCAGTGGATCTTGAAAGACACTTCCTTCCAAAATTATGTTCCAAGTTGCATGAAATTTGTAGGGGGGGAAAAACGACACAAATAACTCTCAGAGGGAGCAATATAAAGAGCCATTTTGTCAAAGTGAAAACTTAAGCACAAAGGCTATAAAAGAAATGGACAGAAATTGGATAGAGCTTACATAGATGGTTGCATGAAAATTCTTGGAATATGGTTGTCAAACTTTTTTTTTTAAACTAACATCAACAGAAAGGGAACAGTAATCCACACAGCAATAAGAAAGCCTCAACTCAAAACAAAAACTACAGTTCCAATCTTCAGCACACATTCAAGCAAATCCTCCTAGTGCACGAGCTAAACAATTTGATATTAAACCTAAATCAATTTATACCTCCAAAGATCTAGAGTTTCCAAGCTCCTTCAGGCAGGACTAGAGGATAAAGAGTTTGCCAAAAATTACCCAATGTTAGATATATCATATATTTGTCCATAGTATTTGATGGTAAAATAATCAGCACCTATTTTGTTAAATCACAAGCCATTTGCTGGTGTTCATCACTAGAGAATATGGCATCAGTATTTTGATCATGAGATTTGCGGATTGTACCTAAAATATATTGCTCATCAGCATTATTCTTAATTAGCTGAACTAGGAAACTGCTTGTTGCCCCTCCTCCATCTAGTTACTTGTAATTGGAAAACCATGGACTAAGGAATGCATGAAATTGAAAATCATAGACTTGCAAATCTGGGCGTGATAGTACAAGCACTAATGCATAAGATCCTATCAGAATTCTGGAGTCAAATGTGCTTGGGCGAGAGACTACTAGGATGGGCGAATTTATAGTCTATTCCAAGTATTTTCCATTTCCCAAATTAACACTTAAATAAGCTTGTCAAAGTGCTGGAACATGGTTGCCAACTTTTTTTTACTAACAAATATACGAAGGGAACAGTAATCCACCCAGCAATAACAATGCCCTAACTCAAAACAAAAATTTCAGTTCCAATCCACCATAGCACAGATTCAATCAATTACTTATTTCTTATAGATACGAAGATTAGACAGCTAAGACACATAATTCATTTGATATTAAACCTAAATCACTTAATATCTCCAAATATCTAGAATTTCCAAGCTCCTTCAGGCGGGACTAAAGGACAAAGAGTACACCAAAAATTACCCAATGTTAGATATATTATATACTTGTATATAGTATTTGATGGTAAAATAATCGACACTTATTTTGGTAAATCACAAGGCATTTGCTGGTGGTCATAACTAGACAGTATGGCATCGGTATTTGATCATGAGATTTGTGGATTGTACCTGAAATGTATTATTCATCAGTAGTTATTCTTAATTAGTTGAACTAGGAAACTGCAAGTTGCCCTCCATTTGGTTTCTTGTGATTGGAAAACCATGGAATGCATGAAATAGAAAATCATGGACTTGCAAATGTTGGTTTGACAGTACAAGCACTAATGCATAGGATCGCATCATGTTTCTTGTGATTGGAAAACCATGTATTCTGGAATGCATGAAATAGAAATCGCATCAGAACTCCGTAGTCAAACGTGCTGGGCGAAAGCACTACTAGTATGGCAAACTTATATTGCCTTTCCCAACTATTTTCCATTTTCAATTAACACACTTAAATAAGCTTGCCAAAGCGCTGGAAGGCCAAGTAATATCGGTTATAATCTACACGAATTAACAATCAGCAGACTGGACACTCCTGAGGCATAAATTGCACCAAACACTTGATCCTTTTGTAAGCAAATAAACCCCAAAAGATAGATGTATTCATCAGAGAATGGAGAGATATAACTAGTGTACCGCTTTGACGGTGGGAACACGAGCGATGGCGGCGAGAGAGACGGCGACTGAGGCGAGAGAGGAAGAGGCGGCAGCGGCTGGAGGGAGAGGGGAGGCTAGAGGGAGAGGAGGCTGTAGGGAAGAAGTCCGTTGCTGCTGCTGCTGCTCTCTCTCTCTCTCTCTCTCTCTCTCTCTCGGATAAAGGACAGACGGATGGACGGATAACTTTTGTGAAGGAGTCACAGGAGAAAATTTCGCTTCGCTCGATTTTAGATAGAGTACAAGGTGGGGATGGGTATATGGATAACAATCCAATAACCCAATACTAATAACCCAACTTAACACTCCCCTCAAGCTGAAGCATAGATATCTAACATGCACAGCATGTTACATAGTTAGAAAACACCTGAGGTGAAGCAGCTTTGGTAAAGAGATCTGCCAACTGCTTTGAGGGTGTGATCTGAAAAGGAACCACTTTCTTGGTCCAAACATCTGTGACAAAATGATAGTCAATCTCAATATGCTTGGTCCTTTCATACAATACAAGATTATGGGCAATGTAGATAGTACACTGATTATCACAATGCATAAGCTTTGGTCCAAGCTCAGCTTCTACACTCGAGCGAGATACAATTTTTTGCTCCTCAAAGTCACAAGATTTCCTCCCTCAAAGTCACAAGATTTCCTCTAACAAAAATACAATACCCAGTAGTAGACTTCTTATCTCCTCGATCACCAGCATAACTTGAATTAGAGTATCCAGAAATGCGCTCCTGTTTCTTTTACACCTAACTTTTCCCTGAACAACTCTTGATATAAGCCAGAATCCTTAGCGCAACTAACCAATGAGTCTCTCTGAGCAGATACATGAACCTACTCAGTACACCAACATCAAAGGTTATATCTGACCTAGTAATTGTGAGATAGATCAACTTCTCAATCAATCTCCTATATCTTCATGGATCATCAAGTGTGTGACTGTTATCAAGCCATAAGTCCACATTGGTTTTCATTAGAATGTTAGCAGGCTTGCACTCCAAAAGTCTTGTTTCCTCCAGAAGATCCAGAGCATACTTTCATTTTAGAAAGAAGTACATTGTGTTTTTGATGTGCAACTTCAATCCCATAAAGTATAAGTCGCCCCTATCCTTGGTCACAAATGACGCTTAAGATACTCCTTTGTCTCCAATAACCCAGCTGAATCACTGTCAGTCAGCAAAATGTCATCAACATACACTGCAAGAACTACGATGCCAGACTTCATGCGCCAAATGAAGACAAAGTGGTTTCAATGACTTTGATGAAAATCAATGTCTAAGATGGTAATGTTGTCTCAAACCACGCCCTTAGCCTCTGCTTGAGACGGCACTTTATCTCCCCCTGAGCAACATAATCTAGAGGTTGCTCCATATACAACACCTCCTGAAGATCCCCATATAAGAAAAGATTCTTGACATCCAGCTAGAACACGAGCTATGACAAGTTAACAGCAACAAAGAATAAAATCCTGATAGAATTCATCCGGACAACTGGCGAGAATGTCTCAAAATAATCGATACCATAGGTCTGAATAACCTTTGGCCACGGAGTCTGGCCTTATACCGCTCTACCGATCCATCTGGGCGATACTTTAAAATATAGACCCAACGACATCTCACAACAACAGCATCTGTGAGTGTCGAAAACCAACGCCCAAGTTCTCTCAAGAAACAAGAGTATTCATCTTCTCATCCATGGCTTGCTTCTAGGCAGGGACCAATAAGCTTCTTTACAAGACCTAGGTATAGACTCGAAAGATAAGGATAGAGCAACCCGACAAAAAGTGGGTTTAGATGATCATAAAAACAAAATTCGAATAAGATGATCAATGCAATACCGTTTACCTTTTTGAAGAGTAATGAGAATATCAAGATCAGAGGGAGATGCTTATGGTTGAGGAGAAAAACCGTCTACTAGAGAGGGTTGACCGGAACTAGTGCAGAGACCAAAACTTTTTGGTGATGAGTGTAGACGTATCTGAAATCCCAAACTGGCTTTGATGCAGGTGCCTCTGTGGTGTCTACCAGTAACATTGATGAAGAATCCGCAAAAGCAGGTGCAGGCAATGGCACAGACAGTGACGGCGGAACAGTCTTAGATGTAGTAACAGGATCCTGTGGAGAGAAATATGAAATAGACTCAAAGGACGTGACATCGACAGAATAGACTTAAAGGACGTGACATCGGCAGATACAAAATACTTTCTGATAGAAACATTATAACACCGGCATCTTTTTTGAGTTTAGAATACCAACAAAGACACATTTGATATTAGGAGACATTTATCTATCCTAGGAGATAAGTTCTGAACAAAGCAAGTACAGCCAAAAACATGTAGAGTCGTGGAGAAGACGCTCTTGTTAGAATAGAGACATGAGAATGAAATTTTTTCATCAAGAACAGATAAAGGCATCCTATTAATCAGATGGCACACACTTAACACAGCATCAGACCACAAATATTTGGAACACGCATATGTATCATCATGGTCCTAGCAACATCCAGAATATACCTATGTTTGCGTTCAACAATTTCATTTTGTTGGAATGTATGAGAGCAAGATGTCGATGACTAGTCTCATTTTTTTAAAAAAAAGACAGACACATCATTTTTAACATACTCGAAGGCATTATCAGTACAGAGCACACGAATGAAAGTAGAAAACTGATCTTTTATTCATTAAAAAAGAGTTCAATAACACAGAAAACCTCTGACCCAGGTCCTGAAACACACAATGAGAAGGAAAAAATATTATTTTTTAGTTATTATGTTTTATAACTGACTAATAGACAATAGGCTAACACGAAATTTTGTAATATATAGGACATCAATAAGAGTTAAGGATGGAGTCGCTTAAACAACCCCAGTACCTAATAAGGTGACTGAGTACCATCAGCAATTTTAACAAAAGACAAGGCATTTGAAAATTTTAATGAAATAAAATTTTCTTTGATACCTGTCATGCGGGATGAGGCTCCTGAGTCCTAAGATCCAGGGCTTTCGAGGAAAGCAGTATAGGCGTGCATACTTAAAGAGGATATATGAGTTGCTGAATGATTGTTCTGAGAAAACTTTAGTTGGCGTCGCCTATCATACTCCTGCTATAGCATAACAGTGGAAGAACAAGGATGAGCAGATAAAATAAAATGATGAGTATCAGCAGGGGCAGGAGGATCAGAATCAGCTAGTTGTGCCCGCTCAGGCCTACCAAAACTTCTCCCAGCACTTCTCAGATATGTGGTTACTCCATCCACAGTGCTTATAGTGCCTAGGCCCCCTGTCTGGAGTACTCTGTCTGCCACCAGTAAAGCTGCATTCAGATCCAAAAGAGCCACGTCCTCCAGAATCACGACAATAACCATGACCTTTGCCACGTCCAGAGTATATGACAAACTACTCAATAGATGATACAAATGACACATCAGCTCCAGTTGAAACATGCATGACTCTGGAGAAAGTGGCAATCAACATGGAAATACTCTCTTTCCATTATCCGATCCCGCATCTGGGATCATAGTGAGGACTCAAGCCAGTTAGGAACTTCGACACTGCGAGATCCTGACGATATCCCCTCAATGTCGTTGCATCAGTAACAACAGGCTGATGCATCTCCAACTTATCGTCATAAGCTCTCCATAGAACCGGGGACAAACTTATCTCCCTGCTTGAGCTCAAACAAACGCTCATATATCTCAAACACCCTCAAAAGATTTTCTCATTCCCATACATCACCTTCAGAGCATCCCACATCTCCTTGGCAATGGTCAAGAATATGACACTACCACTAATTTTCTCCTTCAGACTACTGAGAAGCCATGTCATCACACAGTAGTCACCAGAAAGCCAAGTCTCCTATATAGTGTCAGTAGCAGCAAGTGGAGGTGCAAGTAGATAGGCCAATTTGTTCTGGGCACCGATAAAGATGTGAAACACTTGTGCACATAACAAATAGTTAGATCCATTCAACTACACAATAGTCCCCAAAACAGTCTTGAGACCAAACATTCCAGCAACAGGGGAAGTGATCAGATTGGAGGAGAACTTGTATCATCTGACATCGCGGCCAGTCACAAACAAAAAAGCAGGAAAACCATAGAAGGAAATCACCCATAAATCAGTATACAATTGATTTAGTTACTGGATAGAGACAGGCAGCCAGATCAGCACCAAAGGTAAAGCCAAAACAGCATGAAAAGCCAAAGCAGCCAGGAAAAAGTCAGAACAGACCCAAAAAGATCTGATTTTTGCAGTAGTTACAAGCAGCAGATCAGATCTGCATCATATAGCTCCTTGTTGGAGAGGAAGATGCAGGCGGTGGTTACTTTCACAGGAACGGGTGCGTCAGTATCTTCAGGAAGCCATGGCGAAGGCTGCAGGTGAGTCAGACCTCTCCAGCAGGTGTGTCCAGGGCGGCAGGAGGCTCAACAGAGCCCTGGTGGCCTTGGCAAGGTCCAGGAAGCCTCGGAAGGCTTGGTGCACTGCTGGTGATGCTCAGTTAGCCTCAGCAAGATCCAGGAAGCCTAGGGGAGGCTTGGCGGAGCTCTGATGAGGCTCAGGAAGGGTCGGCGATAGAAGACGAGGGTGTCCTGGAAGATGCAGTGATGTTCGGTGGAAGAAAAAGGAGGCTGGAAGATGTGGTGGTGTTCGGTGGAGGAAAAGAAGAGGGGAGGAGGAAGATTAGGGTTAGGGTTGGGGTTTTCTTTGCTCGGATACCCTGTAAGCATATAAACCCCAAAAGATAAATGTACTCATTAGAGAAGAGAGATATAAATAGAGTACAAGGTGGGTATGGGTATATGGGTGATAACCCAATACACCCAACTTAACGCCTTTTTCCCTGCCAATCAATGGAATTATAGACGAGATACTAACATCCTATGTCATCTATTTCCAGAACTTCTGCTAATTCGAATGTGGCTTCTCCGATTGTTGTTGATTGTGCATTGTAATTGATCATTTATCTTTTAGTGGAACACATGTCCCACAATTAGGAAAACGTGGATAAATAGCACAGTTAGAGTGAATTGATGATTTCGGTTAAGAGGAAATAGACTATCAGATTAGTCCTACATGGAGTAAGGAGACAATTGGCTATATGGTTAAATAAGTTAGCACACAAGATTCCATTAGGACGTTTTTCCCTGTTGGGCTATATAATGTCCCAAGCCTTTGTCACACTCCTAACATGTTGCATCGAAGTCCGAAGGTCTGTCGAGACCTTTAATTTGAAATGGTGAGCAATAGCACACTTGGTTTATTTCCATTAAAGATGGCTAGGAGTCCATCATGTTATATGTAAAAGAGAAACTAAAATTGTCTGCTATGGTAATGAGACTTGTGCAGAACTTGCAAAAGAGAATTACAAGATCAGTCTGCTGTGCTGGTTTGCGTTGCTGGCATGCCCATGCAGAAAGAGAAAGAGCAAGCTTACAATCCACCTTTGGAAGATGTGAAAAGAATGTTTTTGGGCTCAACTGAATATGAGCCTACTAGAGTTTATAGGAATATTTGTCTTGCATCAAATTAAATGCAAAAAAGTAGCCCGGCTCAGGTGAATTGATTAGTTTGGTTATAAAAGAAATAAGGTTTGAGATTGGTCTCATAGCAAGTACGAAGATGATCGGATATATAGTTAAATAAGCTTGAACAGAAGACCCCATCATAGGCTCAATAATTAGCACATGGGCTTCCGCTTGATTCACTTATGTATTGACTTCATCTTAGGGCCCAATTATTAAAATGGCAAAAACCCAGCCAGAAAAAAGCAAAATTTTTGTTCGGAAAAAGAATCATAACTTAAAAAACTCTGATAGAATTAAAATAAACTAATTTTAACTCCCAGTAGGTTTATTTGGATATTAGTACATCCTGCAATTTCCAATGCCCCACCCTACGCCCACCCCACGAGGATCTGCAATCTTCATCAACCATACAACTGACTCATACTATACTCGAGGCCCAGTCTTGAAGTCTAGTCACATGAAGGATCATATCTTTGCAAGATAATGGCTGACTTCAAACCTATTGTTGTACTGATTATTTTTCTAAGCACATTCCTATACAGGCATGTGAATGTAAACTTTCTTCTGTATGCCTTATGTAAATGATATTAAAAAAAATAATGAACAAAAAGTTATGTAAATGGTATTGTTGCATTTTTGAGCAACGGTTTTTTTCCCTCTGTTTTTTCTTTTGGGCCGCGGGGGGGGGGGGGGGGGGGGGGGGGGGGGGGGGGGGGGGGGGGGGGGGGGGGGGGGGGGGGGGGG
>JAVJIF010021657.1:0-47968 GCA_038442645.1 Agave tequilana
AAGAAACCCAAGCCAAAAGAGAAAATCCTGCAACATCGTTTCTGTCTTGCCAGATAATGACAACATAACAGTAGCTTCTCTCAGTGACTCTGAAGATGAGAATCATGCTTTGGCAGCACAGGACGTTGCACCCCAACCAACAGGTACTCGGTCTGGGAAGTCATACCTGAGGCAGTACGAGAAGACCACTGACAAGACATAACAGCCAATGACGTCAGGAGAAATACATGTTCTGGCTTCAGTTCCAACACCAGGAAAAGAAAAGCAGAAAGAAGTCCAGTTTGACTGAGTATTGAAGAAAACTTCGGCTCGGGACTTGATGCCCCTTTTTGCCCTGATATATTGGCACAAGTAGCAATATTTCAACTCGGATCACTATACACGAGATGCTTCACCTCTCGAAAGAGACAAGAGAGGTACTCAGGGACGCACTGGTTAATTCAGAATCATTTTTGATACATATGCCGGAGGCCTCTGAAGATGACAGTCAACCCTTGTGCCCTGAATGTCATCATACAACTGAATAATACCTGCCATCATCTTCACTGCTGAGGACATACTCCTCAAACACAATAAGCATGATCGACCCTTTATTATATTGGATATATAGGCTCGACGTGCATTGAGAGGGTACAGGTTGATCTAGGGTCTGCACATAGCATCATCCTAAAAGGCTTCTCTACTTCCTTGGGATACCGCTGAATAAATTATCAGTAACGATATATGACTTCAATGCAAAAGTAGTCACCCATTGGGAAAGATTCGGCTTTGCTGTTGAATTGGGGGACTAAAATCGGAAGTGACATGTTACGTCATTGACGCTGACACGTCATATAATCTATTGCTTGGGCGGCTTTAGATTCACGCTAATTGGATGTTCCTTCCACACTGCACCAGTGCTTCAAGTACGTGATAGATAATGCAACAGTACGAACGGTGTTTGTTAATAAATAGTCGTTTAAGGGAGTTAAAAATACTTTACTGTTGCTCTCCTCTATCAGAAACGAAGTAGTAAAAGAACCGTTGCTTGAAGTTGCCGATAGCGGCAATGAAGCGGATTCAAAGTCAGAGGAAGACACGCCAGCTACTTTTGCCTTCAAACCAATTGTAGCATATTTTAACGATACTAAATGTAACAATCCCATTGAGGATTATGGTGAATGGGTGATCAATGAGAATGTCACTTTTGATTATTCTGAGAGGGTTGATTTGTTTAAATCTGTAGACGATACCTCCCTGAGCATGCCCTTGTCCATGTTAAGCGTGGCAAATGCACCTGTAGAGAATGGAGAAGGGTCTGCCTTTGTGATCCCTCCATCCAAAAGGAGTCAATCGCTGATAATATTTGGCAGGGTCTAACCCCAAATGTCTGCAATTATAGACTCGGGTTCGGGCTCAGAGCCCCCGCAATTTTTTCATTATGCACAATCAGCGCACCATATGATGAGAAAAATGGGTTATAATTACAGTGTGAGAATCGCTTGAATTTCGAAAAGGGACGACGTGGTCTTTTACGGACTATCGTGCCGAAAGGGAAGCCATCAAATTATTAAGATAAAAGACGCAGAGGGTTGTGATATATTACACCTCCCACTCCGTTTTAGTTTGAAGGAGACGAATCTCTCCTGTCACATTCCTCAATTTCATCTGAGTGGGAATCAGATGTCAGTGTAGGGGGTGCTTTTCAAAAACCTCTTTGTCAATATGACTTCAATCAATCAATTGGAGCATGCGGAGCTATTAAAATGTTTGACGCTGAGCCATCTCCAGTGAGAGAAGCGATTTGAACAACGTGAACCGCCTACTGAGGATAGGATAATTCAGGTTAATGTGGGTAGTCGAGATTACCCTAAACCCATCTTTATAAGTGAAAGTTTATCACTTACAGAAAGAGAATAATTGATAGCTCTTATATGGGAGTATATTGATATGTTTGCATGAAATTATGAAGATATGCCTGGTCTTGATTCACAAATAGCCATGCATCGATTAAACATTAAGCCTGACGTCAAGCCAGTGAAACAACAACAATGACGGTTTCGCCCTGATATCATGGAAGCTATTAAAGGTGATGTCCATAAACTCATCGAATATGGTTTCATACGGGAGGAACAACACCCGAATTGTTTTGCTAATATTGTCCCCGTTCTTAAAAAGAATGAAAAAATCCGAATCTGTATTGACTAACGCGATCTTAATGCAGCCTGCCCTAAAAAAACGATTTCCCATTGTCCATCACTGATGTCATGATTGACAATATCTGTGGCTTTGAAAGAATATCTTTTATAGATGGCTTTTCAGGGTACAACCAGATCAAGATGTACCCAGAAGACGAAATGCATACTTCATTCTGGACACCGTTGGGGGTATACTGTTATACTGTTATGCCTTTCGGATTAAAAAATGCTGGAGCAACCTACCAACGTGTAATGAGCACAATTTTTTAACCACCTCCAAAAAAAATAGGTAGAGTGTTATGTCGATGATATTGCTGTCAAAAGTCGCGATAAAAATGATCATCTTCGTGACTTAAAACAATGTTCGACATAATACGAGCCTATCAGCTGAAAAGGAACCCAACAAAATCCTTCTTGGGTGTTTCAAGTGGCAAGTTTCTAGGATTCATTGTCATATCGAAAGGAATCCATCTTGACCCGGACAAGGTCAAAGCTATTCAGAGCATGCAACCACCTAAGAATTCAAGGAACTTAGGGGTCTGCAAGATAGGTTGGCGTATATCTGAAGATTCATTGCAAATCTCTCGGGTCGTTGTCAACTATTCATCCGGCTTATGAAAAAAGGTGTCTTTTTTGTATGGGATAAAGCCTGCCAGGAGGCTTTCGAAGATATTAAAGTATACCTCACTAAGCCTCCAGTCCTGGTGGCTTCCACATCAGAAAAATCATTCTTGCACTACGTAAAAGTTATAGACCATTCTCTAGGTGCTCTCTTTACCCAAAAGAATGACAAAGGCCATGAACAGGCCATTTACTATCTGAGTAGGACCCTGATAGGAGCTGAATTCCGGTATAACCCTATTGAGAAGGAATGTTTAGCTCTTATCTTCGCCGTTCAAAAGATGCGACATTACTTGGTTGGCCACACTATACATATCATTTGAAGAGTTAATCTCTTGCGTATTCTCATGACAAAATCAGGATAGCTGAATTCGAGGTTAGTTAAGTGGGCATCCTCCTTTCTCACTACGGCATGTTCTTTGTCCCTCAAAAGGCGGTCAAGAGTCAGGCCCTTGCAGACTTTCTGACAGCTCATCCGGTTTCGGAGAACTCAAAACTTCATGAAAATATTCCAGATGAGGTTTTGAATCCAATATGATCTCAGAGGACAAAGTATGGCAGATATTTTTTGATAGAGCATTAAGAACAGGCCCAAAGGCAAGATAATCACTGGTGTGGGGTGGTATTTATCTCGCCACAAAATCATGTCCTTCCCGGGCATTTTCATTAAAAACACCTTGTGCTAACATATAGCAGAATATAATGCCCTACTCATCGGCCTTCAGCTCGCTCAAGAAATGGGGGCACGATATCTCGAGGCTTATTGATTGAAACGAGAAAATAATAAAGAAAGAGTTTAGAAAATCTTAGTCTCGTTTCAATGTAACTGTGTAGAAAGGGCTAGACGGGTCGATCCACAGGGAAGGATGCGATGGAAGCTTTTCGGATCGATCTTCTCCAAATTCGGCTTGAAAAAAAATATTGATTGTGAGAATTAGATTTAATCAAGCAAGAGAATTATAGTTGACTAATCATCTACAACAACTAAAGTATTAGTCTAAGAGAGTGAACATCATATTGAACGAAGAATTATCTACCCTAAGGTATTGATTGAGAATCAAGTAAGATGAATAAAAATGTTGGAACCCTAATTAGTATGCATTAATAAAAATTAAACTATAGTTCATCTTAATTTCAAAGCATGGCATAAGAAAAGTCCACTTAAAATTATGCTATCAAAGTATTTAAATATGAACTATGAATAACCATTTAAAAAGTGCAACCCAGATTAGTTAAACTTAATTATTGATTCATCTTAAGAAAACCAATTTAATCCTAGGGTTTCTAGCAAGCATAGATGTCAATCAATTCATCTTTTAAACTAAACTAGGGTTGATCGAGAGATTAGCAAACTATAAGTTTAATTAGTTATTCATATTTTTATTTTTATTTTCAATTTTTATTTTGAATAAGAAAAGTTACATTAAAATTAAAAGAAGAAAAAACAAATAAGCTAAAGCAGAAAACTAAATTGAATTGCAAGCAAGAAGAGAAAAAATAAAGAACCTTTTTATTGGATGTCACCGGCCAATTACAAAGCTCTTCTGCTTCTTCAACAATCTTCTTCTCCAAATAAAAAAAAGACAAGAAAATTCGAAAAGAAAGAGGGTTTAAAGGAAACCCTAGACTTTTGCTTCTCGGATCCCCTCTCTATTACTCTGCAGGGGTATTTATAGGAGATTTAAGACGTAGAGTCCCAGTACAACTCTCCTACGAAAACGCGTTGCCAGATTTATCAAAACTGTCGCGGCAACGCAGCCATAGCCGCGTTTTCGCGACAAAAGCATGGCCAATGGCTACACGCTTTCTCGCATGGCCTCATCTGGTCCGTCCGTCTGGGCGCCTCTTCTTGGATTCTACATTCTGATCCTCGTTCTTGAGAATTCGGGATAACTTGGGAAGCAAGTTATCAAAAATCTGAATTTAAAAAGAGTTGGTCCTTTATCTTTATCTTCAAGCCTTTTCTTCCGTTTATCTTTATCTTGTAGTGCAAGTAACCAGGTTCAAGTAGAAGTCTACATCTGATTTTAATTAGGATAAGGATCCATCTTATTCTATCCTTCTTCTCCTCTTAATTTGAATAGTAATTAGGAGTCATACTTTATCCTTCCTCCTCCTCCTCTAAATTTTTAAATTAATAATTTAAAATCTAAGTTTAGATTAGGTTAGATAGGATAGAAGCTTCTAAATTGCTAAAATAAATCATGTATGTGGGCTTGCGTGCTTTTTGGGCTTCTGGGCTTCAATTAAGCTTCATTTATTTATTCTTTAATTACTCAAGGCCTGCACAATACTAAACAATAAATATTATGTAGTAATACTTTATAAAAGAATAAGTAAGAAATATGATGATAAATATGCACTTTTGACTACCTATCACACCCCCACACTTATTTTTTTGCTCGTCCTCGAGTAAAAATAAAAAGAAAAAGAAAAGAAAATAAAAACTAACCTATCCTAACTCACTTTCATAGGAATCACGGTTGCACTTAGCACGTGTAACAAGCCGTTAAACTTCTAAGTTACCCATAGAGGACGAGTGTTGTCTCGTGAGGGTTTTCAGTGGATTACACCTATAAAATCCATAAAAGAAAAAGAAAATGTTAAAAAAAAAATTATTTTGAAAAAGGAGAGAAATATTTGAAATATATTTGAAGAAACTAAGCAATCTATAAGTTTTAGGATTATCATTTTTATTCATTCTTGAACTTAGTCTTTATACAATAATTGTTATCAATTCTAGGTAAGGATTAAAATTGAATTTTTAGATAGTCTCTTTTGTTACCATAAGTCATATGCATCCTTGTGAATGTGAATCTTTACTATGGATTCTTTAACTTGGACTCTCATGCCTTTTTATTATTATTTTTTCTTTATATATATATATATATTATTTTTTTAAATAATATGTATAACTCATCTAATTTTCTTTTTATAAGTATCAATGCTTCTTGAGGCCCTCATATGTAACTAATTGACTATTGGTGTGTTAGTACATATATAAATAATATTTTTAAATTTTCTAGGCTTTCTAATTCACCCATGTAGGGAGCCTAAGGTCGGTGGCTCCCAAATCGGTCGGTTTTAGGGCACCGGGTGAGAAAAAACCCCACGGATTTAAGGACTCGAGTGAACTAGGCCACAAAACTAAGGACTTTATTTATAAAATCACTTTTAAGCGTGAATACTTATACTTCTTGAGGCACATGTATCCAGTTTAATTAGTGAAATTTTTTTATTTATATTATTATTATATATATATATTTTATAAGGCACAAGAGTCTTTGTCTTAGAATCCTAGATGTGTAAGTGTATTAGGTATGCACATTTCATTAAGGTAAAAATAAAGACTAATTACTTATTTAATTTTTCCTCCTATACCTAAAAATCCAACAATTTATTTTATTTTGACCAAGTTTTTAGAAATCCTAATCATGATTTTCCTAATTCTTAAGATTAACTTGGATTTCTTTCAAAAAATAAGTCAAAATATTGTTTCCTTTTTTAAATATATATATATTTTTTATTTTGTTAAGTTAATAACCTAAGGTTAGTAAGTTATGTTAACAACAACCTACAGTTAGTCAATTAATCTATGTTAAAATAAATATATTTTTTTATTTATATATATATTTTTTATAATTTATTTATTATTTATTTTAAAAAAAGTTAAGCATTAGTACCCTCCCCCACACTTATCTCATGCATTGTCCCCAATTCATGCATATATGTATAAATGCATGAAATGAACTGGCAGAGAGGTAGAGTTACCGATACATTGGGTCAAAAAGACCCATGGTTGTGTCTGCTTCCGGTACTGATTCCAAAAACGGTTTCAGACGTTGACCATTTACCTTGAATTCATTTCCATTCTTAGGGTCGTATATCTCTATGGCTCCATGTGGAAACACAGTTTTAACAAGGAAAGGCCCTATCCATCTTGATTTCAACTTTTCTGGAAAAAGGTAAAGTCTAGAATTATAGAGTAAGACTTTTTGTTCTTGGACAAAAGTTTTTCTCATAATGAACTTATCATGAAAAACCTTAACCCTTTCTTTCATAATCTTCGCATTTTCATATGCCTCGTTCCTTCACTCAAGTTCAAAAATTTACAATTTTCGAAGCGCACCAGCTTTATCTAGATCAAAATTCAACTGCTTATTGCCCATAAGGCTCGGTGCTTTAACTCAACAGAAAGGTGGCAAGCTTTTCCCAAGACTAACCTATAAGGAGACATTCCTAGAATCGTTTTAAAGGTGGTCATATATGCCCATAAGGCATCCACCAATTTGGTGGACCAGTCTTTCCTGTTTTGATTCACATTTTCTGCAAGATAAGCTTAACTTGCCTATTTGAGACTTCTACCTGCCTACTGATTTGAGGATGGTAAGGTGAGGATAACTTGTGTTATGTCATATTTTCGCATAAGAGCTTCAAAAGTTCTATTGCAAAAATGTGTACCGTTATCACGAATTATGACACGAGGGGTTCCAACGCGTGAAAAGATGTTTTCATTCAAGAACTTGACAACAACTTTGTTGTTATTTGTCTTGCAAGGGATGACTTCAATCCATTTGGATACGTAATCTACAGCCAACAAGATGCATAGGTTCCCAATGAATTAGGAAGGGTCTCATAAATCAATGCCCCAAACATCAAAGAGTTTTACTTCTAGAATTAAGTTTAGGGGCATCATATTACGTTTAGAAATCCTTCCTATCATTTGGCATCTGTGCAAGTTTTGCAAAAGTCAGATGCGTCTTTAAACATAGTGGGCCAATAGAAGCCACTCTGTAGTACCTTTTCGGCTATTTTGCGAGGACCAAAGTATTCACCGCAAGCAAATTCGTGACAAAAAGGTAGAACACTTCTAGTTTCCTCTTCGGGAGCATATCTCCTAATTATTTGATCGCTACAATATTTGAAGAGGTAAGGTCCTCCCACATGAAATACCGGACTTGAGATAAGAACCGTTATCTATCCTGTTTTGATCAATTAGATGGGGTTTAGTTTGTGACTAAGTAATTAACTATGTCCACAAACCATGATTTCGTAGAGATGGCTAAAAGTTATTCATCGGAAAAATTATCGTTGATGGGCAGTTCGTCAGAAGGTGTGTTTGGCACACGAGAGAGATGGTCGGCGACAACATTTTCGACACCCTTTTTATCTTGAATTTCGAGATCAAATTCTTGGAGGAGGAGGATCCAACGAATGAGTCGGGCCTTCGCATCCTTTTTGAGCATTTGGTATCGAAGTACAGAATGGTCGGTGAATATCGTGGTTTTGGTCCCAAGTAGGTATGGGCGGAATTTCTCCAATGCGAACACTACTGTCAAGAATTCTTTCTCGGTTGTAGTATAGTTCACTTGGGCATCATTAAGTGTCCTACTTAAATAATAGATCACGTGCTGCTTGTTATCTTTGCGTTGACTTAAGACAGCGCCTATAGCAAAATCAGAAGCATCACACATGATCTCAAAGGTTTGGACCAGTCCAGATGTGATTATAGGTGCAGAGATAAGTTCCAATTTTAGCTTCTCCCATGCGCTACTATACTTGTCATCAAAGATGAAGGGCACGTTTTTGACTAAAAGATTTGTAAGGGGACTAACAATTTTGCTAAAATCCCTAATGAACCTACAGTAAAACCCGGCATGTCCTAAAAAGAACGAATGTCTTTCACGCATCATGGAATTGGGAGTTTGGCTATGATCTCCACCTTAGCCTTATCCACTTTGATCCCTTTCTAGATATCTCATAACCTAGGACAATCCCATGTTACACCATAAAGTGGCACTTTTCCTAATTTAGGGTCAAGTTCTTTTCGGTACACCTTTTTTGCACTAATTCTAAGTGATGTAGACATTGGTCAAATGAATTTCCATAGACAAAGAAGTTGTCCATGAAGATCTCCAAGAAGCGCTCGACCATGTCGGAGAAAAGGCTTAACATGCAACGTTAGAATGTCGCGGGGGCATTGCATAGGCCGAAAGGCATTCAGCGATAAGCAAACGTCCCAAATAGACATGTGAACATTGTCTTTTCTTGGTCCTCCGGGCTATTGGGATTTGGTTATACCCTGAGTAACCATCCAAGAAACAGTAATACTCATAGCCCGCTAATCGTTCCAGCATTTGGTCGAAAATGGGAGGGAGAAATGGTCTTTTCTAGTAGTGGCGTTCAACTTGCGATAGTCTATGCATACTTGAACCTTGGTTGGTAGTCATGTTTGCACTAACTCTTGCTTGTCGTTTTTCACCACAGTAAAACTGGACTTTTTAGGGACTACGTGCACTGGGCTAACCCATTAGCTATCAGAAATGGGATAAATGATCCCATTATCCAACAGTTTCACTATTTTGGCTTGTATAGCCTCTTGCATGAGCGAGTTTAGCCTACGCTATCTCGGTTTAACCCCTTCATTTTAGGGGTGAGCAGAGTTCGATTATAACCGAAATAACCGACCAAAAACTGAAACCCGAACCCGAACCGAACCGAATCGCACTAATTCGGTCGGGTTTCGGTTTTATGTTCCAAAACCCGAACCCGACCGAACCGAACCGAATCTCTCACCCTATATATTACCCTACTCAAATTCAATTAAGTGAATCATATACTTTATAACAAAAATTGGTAGAAACTTATCTCATTACTTTTAGTAATGCCATCTTTTTTATGTTGAATATGTGAAGGCTAATGTTAAGTACACCATAACAATTGAGAGTAATATTTATATTAAGATAGTTTTTTTCCATTCTTACCATTAAAAATTAGTAATAATTATATGAGCCTTGATATAAGAGCTCAAATACATTGTAAAAGTTTTAGAATTTGAAATTTTTAATTCACATTAAGTTTAAAGTCTTTTTCTTATTTCTAATTTGGGTAATGGATATTTGAGATTAGAATATTAAAGGATGATAATATAATAGTGATTAAAAAATGCAAAAAATGATGGCAATAAATTGGCCTAACCGAAAAAACTGAAAAACCGAACCGAAATGAGTCAATTCGGTTCGGTTCGGTTACTAAGTCTAATCGGTTCGGTTCGATTTTACAAAAATTAACAAAAACTGAACCGAACCGACCGATGCTCACCCCTACTTCATTTAGATGGATTTTATGCTGGACTGTTTTATGGCTTAGTCCCTTGATATCGGCCATAGTCCAACCAATGGCTTTCCTATGTCTCCTAAGGGTTGCCAATAGGTCTTCCTCTTACCTATTAGTCAAGTTGGATGCAACTATGACCGGTAGCGTCTCTTGTTCACCAAGGTAGGCGTACTTAAGATGCTTAGGTAAGGTCTTTAACTCCAAGAAAGGAGGTGGCTCGATGGGTGGAGGTGTTAAGCATAAATTCTCCATCTCTATAGAATTTGGACTTGCTGTCCACTCAATTTCATCAAGGTTGAGATCACTAGATTCTAGCTCTTCATCATTCTTTGATTCTAGTATAATCTCCTCTTTGTGCTCACTAGTCATATTTTCAATGAAGTTGATCTCAAAGAGTTGGTCGTTTATGTCGTAGGGGTGCTTACATAAGTTAAAAACATTGACTTCCTTGGTCATGTCTCTAAAAGTCAATCTCATGGATCCGTTTTTACAATTTATGATTGCGTTAGCAGTTGCTAGGAACGGACGTCCTAAGATGACGGGAGTCTGGGACCTAGGATTAGACACAGGTTGTGTCTCTAAAACAATGAAATCTACTGGGTAAATGAATTCTCCTACACGTATAAGGACATCGTTGATCTCTCCCTTTGGAACTTTAATTGATTGATCAGCTAATTAGATCGTAACTTGAGTTGAGCTGAGTTCGCCTAATCCAAGTTGTTGATATACGGAGAAGGGAAGCAAATTAATGCTTGCTCTTAAATCGAGGAGTGCTCTACTAATATCAGCGTGACCTATTGTGCAAGAAATGATGAGGTAACCAGGGTCTTTGTACTTGACAGGGATCTGATTGGACAATAGCTCACTAATGTTAATGACTAGAAAAATCTTCTTGGGCACATTTGTCTTTCTTTTCTTGGTGCACATGTCCTTAAGGAATTTGGTATAACTAGGGACCTGTTGGATTGCATCAAGAAGTGATATATTAAGCCTAAGTTGATTAAATACCTCGAGCAGTTTTTTCATATGTGCGTTATTATTACTCCTAAGCCTATTTGGAAATGGGGCTATAGGTTGGTGCACTTGTTTTGCTGACTTATCAACTTCAATTTCTTTGGAGTTTTATGGAGATGAAGTGAAACTGAATGGAATAGACAATTGAGCTGGGTCCGGTGGCATGGATACTTGATTATCAACTCGTTTTCCTGACCTCAACGTATGAACCAAGTTACACTGGTTTGGGTCTTGAGCCTCATTGGCTTGCCTAGGATTCCTAGGGTTTGGTATGGTAGAGTTCCCTTTTATCTTTCTTGTTGACTCAATTGCATCTCTATCCTAGTTAAGACTTGAGCTAGTGTGTTGTGGCTTTTAACTAGAGTGTCTACCTTTCTTTCCATATTCGAGAGTCTTGTTTCTATATGTGAATTTTGAAAAGAGGGTGGAGGACTTTGGTTTGGAAAATTTTATTGATAAGGAGATTGTTGAAAATTGTTAGAGAATATTGGCCTTGTTTGATCATTGTTGTTTGGGCCTCATGAGAAATTTGGATGATTTCCAACCGGGATTATAGGTGGATGAATATGGATTATTAGCGGGCCTTGTGAAGGCTGCATTCATATGTTCGGGCAACGTTTGATGAGCTAAAAAGATAGGACATTCCTCGAACACATGGTTCATGGCTTGACAATAAGTACAGGCCGCCGAAGGTGTTGGGCTGACTTGGTTCACTGAGACTGGTTCTTTAGTTTCTAGAGCTTCAAGTCTTCGCATTATAGCGGCTAGTTTAGTTTCGGTAGCTATGTTTACCTCAATAGAATGGACACCTCCTTTAGAAGAGCTAGAGTCATTAGTCCTAAATTTTCCGGAGTTGGTTCCCATTGGATGGTCTTATCAGCCAAATCTTCATATAATACCATCCTTCATCTTCGTTCTTTTCAAAAATCCTCCTTGGCACATGGATTCTAATAGAGTTTTTATTTGATATTCTAATCCATCATAAAGAGCTTGACAAAGTCGCCATTTCTCGATCCCATGGTGAGGGCATTGGGCAAGGAGGTCCTTAAAACATTCGAAGTACTTCCAAAAAGGTTCATTGGCTGTTTGCTTAAATTGCAAGATGTTTTTTCTAATTTGCGCATTCTTGTGAACGGGATAGAATTTCTTCAAGAAGGCTTTAACGAAATTATCCCATGATGATATAGAACTGGTTTCTAGACTGTAGAGCTATTTCTTTACTAAGTCTTTCAAAAAGAATGGGACAAAACGTAATTTAATGACATCTACTCCTAGGCTGGGTATTTTCATCATTAGACATTCTTCTTCAAATTCTCTTATGAAAAAGTATGCATTCTCGGATTCAAATCCATGAAATTTTAGAAGAGTGTTGATGTATTGTGGTTTTAGCTCAAATTGATCGTTTCCTACTTCGGGCAGCTGAATGCAAGATGGAAGAGAGGTCCTAATAGGATAGAACCTATCTTGCAGTGTGGTGGTTGTGCCATGTGTGAATCGAGTTTTTGTTCAGGTGGTAAACTGTTCCTACTTAGTCTAGATATAACTGGGTCCCTCGACAAAGCTGACATGCACAGTTAACAAACAAGTTGACCCAATCAATCAAGAAAGAGAAAAAATAATCAAAAATCCTAATCTAGGGTAAGCCTGGACTTAGACAACTCCTAACTTTAGACTATTTTTAGGAGGTATATTACCGACCTTAACCACAAGTTAATCGGCCAAGTAGGTGGCAAGGTTGGTGGGAGGTTATCCATCAAAGACGTTCCTTAATTAAGTAACCACCAACCTTCGGGCTTTCGGCCCTTAATCTCCTTCCTAGACACCGATTTGGCGAGAGTTAATTTCCAACTTCCTCCTTCAGCCAATCTCCTAATGAGTCCGAGTTAACCTAAGGCCGACGTCTAGTCAATTTTTATTTTAGGGTTAGGGTTGTGAGTGCAACGGAGATGATTTGTGGGCCAAGGAAGGGTAATGACGTCCCCACCTTATCTTGTTTATGGGTTTTGCCCTTAAAGTGATTTAGTGCACGTGTAAAGCAATAGACAAGTATTCACTCAAAAGCAGTAAATTAGCCAAGGGTGCTTCCTAGTCTATATGCAAGAACGTACCTTGTCGCCAGCACTCTTCAACAGGAATAAAGAAATTTAAATAGACATGTGCCTATGATGCAAGAGTCTAATTTTTTTAATTAGTCAACTAATAAGTTACTGTTAATTAATTAGCAGTATGCAGGGTGATCACAGAGAAATATTATCAAAGTGATAAATAGAACTTTGCAATTTATAACAACCTGCAAAAGATTAATTAGTAGTGAACTACTATAGCCGCAAAAACGCGGCAATTGCCGCGTTTGCGCGGCTGGATAGTAGGCTCTGTTGCTCTGCCTTCTATGGCAGAGGCACAGAGTGGCTATATGTTCTTAGATGCAGCTAGTTGTCCTGTTATCAGATCCTGCAAACAGAAATAAAAATAATTAGTTTTTTTAGAGAATATCGTGTCGTTCCCTCCCCGGCAACGACGCCAAAATTTGATTGAAATGGAAAAATAATAAAGAAAGCGTTTAGAAAATCTTAGTCCCGTTTCAATGTAATCGTGTAGAAAGGCTAGACGGGTCGATCCACAGGGAAGGATGCGATGGAAGCTTTTCGGATTGATCTTGTCTAAAATTGGCTTGAAAACAAATATTGATTGTGAGAATTAGATTTAATCAAGTAAAAGAATTATAATTTACTAATCATCTACCACAATCAAAGTATTAGTTTAAAAGAGTGACATCATATTGAATGAAGAATTATCTACTCTAGGGTATTGATTGAGAATCAAATAAGATGAATAAAAATGTTGGAACCCTAATTAGTGTGCACTAATAAAAATTAAACTATAGTTTATCTTAATTTCAAAGTATAGTATAAGAAAAGTCCACTTAAAATTATGCTATCAAAGTATTTAAATATGAACCATGAATAACCATTTAAAAAGTACAACCCAAATTAGTTAAACTTAATTATTGATTCATCTTAAGAAAACCAATTTAATCCTATAGTTTCTAGCAGGCATAGATGTCAATCAGTTCATCTTTTAAACTAAAATAGGATTGATCGAGAGATTAGCAAACTATAAGTTTAATTAGTTATTCATATTTTTATTTTTATTTTCAATTTTTATTTGAATAAGAAAAGTTGTGTTAAAATTAAAAGAAGAAAAAACAAATAAGCTAAAGCAGAAAACTAAATTGAATTGCCAGCAAGAAGAGAAAAAGAATAAAGAACATTTTATTGGATGTCGCCGGCCAATTACAAAGCTCTTCTGTTTCTTCAACAATCTTCTTCTCCAAATAAAAAAACAAAAAATACAAGAAAATTCGGAAAGCAAGAGAATCTAAAGGAAACCCTAGACTTTTGCTTCTCAGATCCCCCTCTCTGTTGCTCTGCAGGGGTATTTATAGGAGATTTAAGACGTAGAGTCTCAGTACAACTCTCCTACGAAAACGCGTTGCCAGATCTATCCAAACTGCCGCGGCAACGCGACCATAGCCGCGTTTCTACGGCAAAAGCGTGGCCAATGGTCACGCGCTTTCTCGCGTGGGCTCCTTTGGTCCGTCCGTCTGGGTGCCTCTTCTGGATTTTACATTCTGGTCCTCGATCTTGAGAATTCAGGATAACTTGGGAAGCAAGTTATCAAAAATCTAAATTTAAAAAGGAGTTGGTCCTTTATCTTTATCTTCAAGCCTTTTCTTCCTTTTATTTTTATCTTGTAGTGCAAGCAACCAGGTTCAAGTAGAAGTCTACCTCTGATTTTAATTAGGATAAGGATCCATCTTATTCTATCCTTCTCCTCCTCTTGATTTGAATAGTAATTAGGAGTCCTACTTTATCCTTCCTCCTCCTCCTCTAGATTTTTAATTAATAATTTAAAATTCAAGTTTAGATTAGGTTAGATAAGATAGAAGCTTCTAAATTACTAAAATAAATCATGCATGTGGGCTTGCGGGCTTTTTGGGCTTCTGGGCTTCAATTAAGCTTCATTTATTTATTCTTTAATTACTCAAGGCCTGCACAATATTAAACAATAAAACATTACATAGCAGTGCTTTATAAAAGAATAAGTAGGGAAATATGATGATAAATATGCACTTTTGACTACCTATCACTTATGGTGACTCAAAGTTGTTCTTCAATCAGGTCAAAGGAGAATACGAGGTTCGGCACGAAGACTTGGTACCTTAACACCATGCAGTCATCGAAATGGCTAATTCATTTGATGTCTTTTACATTGATCATGTGTCTCGTTTTTAAAATATTAAGGCAGATGCTTTAGCTGCACTGGCGGCTACATTAGCCTTACCTATTGATGCAACTTATCATCTTACGGTGGCCGCTCGATGCCTCAACTGCCCGAAGCATGTACTGAAAACTAATGAAATTCGTGCAACCTCATTAGGCTTCGAGCCTAGAAATTGGCGATTTCCCTTCATTGACTATACTTTGCATGACATATTACCGGACAAACTTAAGGAAGCATCTTCTATCCGACGAAGATCTCTCCACTTTTACTATGATCTGATAGTAAAGACACTCTTCCATCGCTCATATGACGGTATCTTGCTCCATTACCTCTAACTCTGAAGCACAAGAAGTACTTAGAGGGGCACACGATGGTATATGCGAAGCTCGTTAACCAGATCCAAAACTCAAGGATTGATTGTACAGGCTCGGTTATTATTGGTCAACCATGATAGCCGATGCAATCAAATATGCACAAAGGTGTAAAGCCTGTCAAATTCACGTAGACTTCATACATCAACCTCCGGAGCTACTTCACCCGACTGTTGCTTCGTAGCCATTCAAGGCATGGGGAATCGATATCCTAGGACCTATTAGCCCTCATCAATGAAAGGTCGTCGGTTCATCTTAGCAATAACCGGCTATTTCTCAAAGTAGACAGAAACTATGTCACTTATTGAAGTCAAAACTTCCAACCTGTTCAACATGAGCATAACAGTCCTCATTGATCGATAACTATTCGGTGACAGGTGAGACTAGCATTGACGATCAAACATTACTGAAGCACTAATCAGCACATAAGAGCTGGTTAAGTGTTCTAATCGGCATATAAGAAGCTGGTCAAGATGAACGGTGCATTAGAACACAGTCCAATCATCAACAGAATTGGGCTAATAAAGGCAAGCTAGCTGAGTATTAGCTTTTGCTACTATCAAAATCCAACGCCCTTAAACGATTAAGGATAGAGAAAAATATTGGCTCTTAAGTCTAATAGAAGATAACTCACCATGCTGAGGGGAATAGCATGACTAGCCAAACTTAAACAGCGGTTGGTAAAGGCATACCAAATCTATTGATAGCTCTAAGGGACCTGATCCCATTTGATTTTCCTCCAAAATCGCTTATCAATTCCTATCCATGGAATGGTAGGACCACAAAAAACAATATTCATTTCCCCTGCTGTTTTCCATTATGTTTGCAAAGGGGAAAACTTACAAATAAAAAGGGTTGAGGAGCTAAATTACAAGTATTCTTAAAAAGATTACAAGTAGATCTCCTCAGAGATTCTGGAGAAATGTGCCGATAGGAGTCTGGTCAGCGCGCGACCACTTTGTCCCTTTGACGATGCGAGCGATGAGATTCCCTTCTCGCCTGGTTCCGGGAATTAGAGAATAGAAGGTTGGTAGAACCCTCTTGCTGCTTCTCAAAATCGCCTTCAATTAGGAATTCCTTCTCGCCTGGTTCCGGAGATTCCTTGAGAAGAAGGACGATGTTAGGGTATCAACACCCTGGATAGAGAAAGCAATTCTCTAAAAGATCTCTGAATTCGAGAGTGCGCGGTGCGTTGTGAAGAAGCCTCTGCTTGTGGAGTCCTCTCAGAAAATCCAGCCTTCGAAGCCGCCTTTCTTCCTTGTGCCCATGGCGGGCTATTTATAGGGAGAACAAAGGGTATAATCGTCCCTTAAAAGTATGGAAACAGATTGAATCAAATCTGTTTAAATCTGGAAAGTAGCCTTGCTGCGAGGCTAGGATCAGCTTCTGCGAAGCTAGAATCGGCAAGTCGGTTGATCTTCTTGATCCTTTCCATATCGTTGGAGGGTTTCCCCTAATCTTCTTACTCGTTTTTTAGAAGAGTCAAGAGATTGTGGCAATCAACTGCCAAATTTGATCTCTGATTTGATCTTAACTGGATTTGATCTGATTGGATCCGATCTCATCCGGAGATTTGATTGGTCAAAGGTTGACCATAGCAGACCAATAGCGGAGCTGTCCGCATTGAGCTCGTAGCGGGGCTAGAGGCAACTTCTGGCGAAGTCCGAAAGAAACCTTTTGGCGGAGCTGGAAGTCCCCTGTGGCGAAGTTGCGAGTTAGCTTCCTGGCGAGGCTTTGGATGGCTTGAAGGCGAAGTCGGGTGATACTAGCCTCTCAAGCGAGGCTATCCCTTTGGGCTCATGCGATGCTAAGTGCTAGCATCTTAGACCTGCTGAGGTCTGTTTAGAAACAATCCGGGCTCACTGTCTGCTTGCTGGATCAGTGGAGTCCAAGTTGCTTCCTTGTCCCTTGGAGATGGGTGAAAACTGGTCTTCAGCTTGTCTGTCACTTGTCTTTTGTAAATGTCAACAAGTTTAGACATTGTTCGGACCAATAAGAATCTTGTCTTTTTTAAGTGTCAACAAGACCCCCTTCAAAGTTTTCGAAAGTCTGCAATAGCTCAGACTTTGAAACACTTTGAACTGCTTTGATCGGTGGAGAATGGACGTCGCCATAATGGTTGAGTTCAGCTTTGCTTTAAATCCTGCTTTGGGATGTAGATTCGCCGAGGAATCATGTAGACTCGCGTCTGGGTAGCTCCGCATCTGGGCTTCTGGAGATATGTTCGCCCTGGAGCGTCTGTCGCTTTCCCGAGGCCAACTGCCGTGGGCCAGTTACGAGGAGGATTACTCCTTTCTTCGTGCTGATCGAGAGAGATATTCTCCGATTTGCACGTTTCCAAGGGAGGATATTCCCTTTCTTCAAGGCGCCATGAGTGCCTTTATGAGGGAGACGTTTCTCCCTTTGCACGGTTCCAAGGGAAACCGTTCCTTTTCTCAAGGCACAGTAAATGCCTTAAATGCGCTGTGCTTCCACGCTTGAGGCGGCAGCGCTCAGGCCATGGGGCCTATAAATAGGACACTTGAGGTCCTTTGAAGAGAATATGTGTGCTCTTCTCCTCTTCTCTTGGTTTGAAAGAGATACTCAGATCTCTGAACTAGTGGGAATGCCCACTCTGGTCATTATCCGGCCAAGGACCGGTAAGTCTTGATCATTCAACGACTTCACCGATTTTAGGGAATTCATCTCCCTTAATTCAGCTTTAGCAGCTGCTTCAGGGATTAGCTTCCCTTGTTCTCCATTTAACTGATCTGCGGAGAAGGATTTCAGCATAGCTTCCCAGCGAAGCTATCATCTTGACTTGATCAGGGAAAGATCACTGCATGTTAAGTCCGCTGCACAGGCAGAACTTGGGACCTGGTATCTTCAAGGTGGAGCCAGTCTTGCCATATAGGTGAGGCTAAGACTGTGTCCCATAGGATCAGTCTGGCTTAGCCATATAGGCGAGGCTAGGACTTGGCGTTTGCTGAGCTAGCCCATCACTGCTGTGTGAGCGAGGCTTATCCTTTGCTTTAACTGAAATCGGATTGTTTCGCCCCAAAGGATTCGGCTTTAGCGCTTTTGCAGTATCTTTTGTGTTTAACTGCTAACTTGCTCCAATTTTGCATTGCAGTGAGCTATGTTCGCCGATCTTGTATCTTGATGAAAGAGACCGAAAAGTTGCCTTATGCTTCCCCAGTTGAAGCTTTACTTTTAAGCAGGAGGAACAACTTGGGGCAGCTGATGCGTGTACCAGAGGCTGTTGGCAGCCTCTTATCCGAGATGATTCGTTCTGAGGTGAGGCTGGTGGCCGCTTCGCTGGAGATGATCCACTTCGGGAAGGCAGATGTCACATCTGTGAGATCATTGACATCAGTGCTAATTCCCATTATAGGTGATCTATCGTGTTGGCGGCGATAAGTTCATTGCCAATTTTCATCAAAGAACATCCCGCTTTCTATTGGCAAAATCTGCCATTTTTGTGGAGAATTATGGCCGTGTCCTCGTGGCACAACTGATTACGGCCTTGTGCAGGAGGAAGGCCTTTCGTGTCCAGTTGGTCTGGTCTGGAAGCAGATAAAACCACTTGTATGCCTTTTGCGCAAATGATCTTGCTGAGCAACTGAATCGGTTGTATGAAACACAACTTTGATGTAGTATCAATGTACCTTTCCTCTTAAATCAATGAAAGTTCATTTTCTGCTTGTCTGATTTTTGCCTGTCTTCATTGAGAATTTGGCCATGGCGGGGCTAAACTTTATGTAGAGTTAAGGACAGGATCCTTTTTGAATGAGCTTCGCACGATGCTGGCATATCGGCGAACTGTGCCTTTAGTGGGCTAAGGCAACCTTTTTGGTGAAGTTCTTGATGAACTTGTGCGAAGTCCGCACTTCGGCTCATTGGCGAAGTTAAGCCTTAATGGCTGAAGCAGCGCTTCTCGGGAAGGCGCTTTAGGCGGCGTTTCGAATTAATTTGAAACGACAGCCTGTACTCTTTTCGAGGCATCGTTTCAGGCGCTGATTGGCCTATAAAGCCCGATCGGGCTGAGAAAGAGAGTCATCATTTCTCTCTGAATTTTCCATAGCACTTGACTCTTCTTCTTCTTTCTTCTTCATTCAAGAGTTTAAGAACTTCCATAGTTCTTTAATGGCGCCCAAGAGACGAGCGGGAAAAGAAGTAGCAACTTCTGCAGCGGAGGGTCCTTCTCCTCCTCCGGTCATCGAACGACCAATCGCCGGTAGGGAACTTTCCCTTTTGACTAGAGACCGTCGTCTCTCCTTTAAGGCTGATTTCTGGCTGTCCTTGGATAAATCCAGCATGAGAACAGTCATGGTCTCGTGATTTTAGGGAGTCCAATTCCCTAATTTTGCCTTGATTTCTTGATCGGGAATCCAAGAACTGAAGAGTTCTTCCTCAAGCTTCCAAGCGAAGTTAACTTTTAGGCGGTTCACATTCTGTTGAATGACAGGATGTGAAGCTGTCCTTTGATATTTGACAGAAAAGGACCGTAATGCCCTTCTAACGAAGTTATCCTTCGAGGTTTTATCACATCCTGTTATTCGAAGCTAAGCTTCCAAAGCGAAGCTAACACTTGAATATTTTCCTGCATCTTGTCCTCGTGTGGGATGCGGAGTTATACTGCAGCTGTGGAGCTAAGCTTCGAACAAAGCTATTGTTTAGGCCAATCCTTGCTCGGAGGGCGAGGCTATGCCTTGTCAAATTTTGTGTTCTGATTTTAGCCCTCTTTCGGCTGATGAACTAATCATAGTTTCTCTTTGTTCCTGCAGTACGCTATACTCCTGGTCCTTCAAACAACCTGTTCGGGATGACCATGGGATCGGATGGGAACATCAGCTTGCAATTTCAGGGGCAGGCTTCTCTGTTCAGTGAGTGGAGTTCTCTCGTCAGAGATACGCTTATTCATGGTGGTGATCAATATACCACGAGGAGTATCCTGACCACAGCTCCCCTTGAAGATTTTGACCGTCGAGTTTATAGGAAGCCAGATTTCATGTTCGGGGATGCCGCACCAGACCCTGACCACCGACTACATGCAGGGGAAGGGCAGTGGATTTTCCAGTTGGATGGCGAGAGATTCTACCTTTCGTCCAACAAGCGCCATTTTTCTTTGTCTTCCTTCCAGTGCGTGACGCAGGCTCGGAAGATGTTGTGGGAAGTGAGCCGGAGTACTGACTCCGTTCACATAGGAAAATTGATGCTTCAATCTCCTGGCTATGCAAGAGCGGGGCCTCCTCATTGCATAATGGGCCTGCATCCTGGGAATGTGTCGCGAGACATCCCAGTGGGAGAAAATCCTGCAGTGGCGTTGACCTTTGGCAACCAATTCTTCAAGGTTGATGGGAACTATCCGGCCACTGATTTCAGGGCTCCAGGCTGGATTCACCCTCCGAAGGCATGGTGGGTGGATTTGACTGTATGCATCCTTGCTCATTTCAAGGAGGATCTGGAGAGGATAAACCTCTATGAGGCCGTCAGGGCGACCTGTTACGGCATTGAGATGAATGTGGCGTGCTTCTACGCCATCTTTGAATTGTATTGCCCAGCTTCAGGGACTTTCTTCACCCCTGTTGGCGAATTGGGTATGGCCTTGCATGAGATGTGGGAAGTCTCTGCTTTGCCTTTTGGGTCTCTTCCCTATGAAGAATACTTCCCGTGCGAGGCAGAATTGGCGCTTCTGGGGAAACAGGAGCCTTCCTTGTTCGAGACCTACAGGGAGTTAATGTGCCACTTGTATATTTGCTCCAGTATGCATGGGGGCAATAAGGGCACTTCCTGTAGCTTGAAGAGCTGGGGGAATTACTTGTTCCCAGATATGAGAAATGCTCCTGAGGCAGCACATTGCGGAGTCGCTGATGAAGACATCTTTGGCCGGATGCAAAAGCACTCCCAAGGGGATCTAGTTGTGAAGGAAGACGATGGTCCTTATGAGCAGGGTGATGTTCTTCGAAGCTTCCATCATCAGGCTCGCAGGCCGATGTCCCGGAAGGCGCTTCTGGCTGGTTTCCTAACAGTCTGGCTGAAGAGGTGCGTGGTGCCGTCTTCTTCGGGTGACATCGTTCATCCGAATGTCTTGCTGCCCGCTGCTCGTTTGGTTCATGGTCGTCCTCTGGGACTTCTTCTGGCCATGGTGTGCTGTATCCAGAGAGGCCTTCGTGCATTGACGGAGGCTTTTTGCAGGCCACCAACGACGAAGCGTGGAAAGGGGACCATTGCGCCTCGCGACGGACCTAACCCCAGAATAGGTCTGCCGTACACTTACTTGATGGCGTGGTTCGCCTTGCATTGTCCTTCTCTAATCGAAGCTGGAGAGGATCCCCCGCAAGATGTTCGAATGGCGCTCCTCCGCCGATTCGAAGGATGCTCATGGCTGAAGAAATACGTGGCTGAGGCCCGTAAATTAGTACGTTGCTATGACGTCTATAGTCTCTTCCGCTGTTTTTCCCGTATTCGGGGTGCAGGCTATGGGGAAGAGTTCAAAGATGCGGGGGAGGGGCATTCGTCCCTGAACCGGGGAGTTTTTGAGTGGCTGGTCAGCATCCGGCCCTCACACTTATTGTACAGAAGCGGGGATACCTGCTATTTGGAACCTTATGTTCCCAGCCGGTTTGCTCGACAGTTTGGATATGACCAACTGTACGTGGGCAACCCGAATCCCGATCTGGCTTTCATAGGGAGCCTTATTGATGGGGCCCGTGCCTGGCAATTCTTTACTAAAGGCGGTACTGGGGCGCGGCTGCGTACGCTGTTGAGGGCTCCCAATCTCCTGATGACCCTGTGCTTCTGTCAGTGGTATGCCACTTCCAACTCCACACCTCTCGAATTCAAGGTAAACAGTTCTGGTGTGAAGTTAATTTCTCAGCGGCTGAGGCAGAAGGCTTCTGAGAAAAGGGAAGGCAAAAGGGTTCGCACCCCCGGTATAGAGGAGTTTGTTGCTGTGGAAGACAGCGAGGCCTCAGATGCCGAGAGTCCTCACTTCGAGGTGGGAGCGGGGGCTGAGACTCCTGCAACTGGCTCTGGTGTGATGGGGACGGCTCCCCCTCGTTGTGTGGAAGAAGTGGAGGAAGAGGATTCTGAAATCCACTTCAAAAGAAAGCGGGACGGTAGCTCTCGTAGGAAATCGTTGGCGAAGAAGCTCCGCCGCCAAGCTCCTACGGTTGTCGTAGAGGGTTATCCCTCTACAGCGATTCCTCCTGCTGGCCCATTAGCGGCTGAACTGTCGGTTGCTGAACCGACTAGCGGTGAATTTGCTCCGAGTTTGGGTAAGATTAACCTCGTCCATATAATACGCCCTTTTTTTGTGTGTTCCCATTGACTTATTATCGATTCTTCTTGATTGTAGGAGCTGAGGCGACTGGAGAGCAAGGGGAACATTATGATCCCCTATTTACTTATAGAACTGAAGCCGGTTCTTTTGCCCGTCCTGAAGAGTCCGGAGGTGATGTGGCCGACATTAGTCCCTCGGGCGCTGGGGCTTCTAAAGGAAGTCCTGCGGCATCGAGCTCTATTGGGTGGTCCACAGAATACTCGGCAAGCGAAAGCGGGCCGGCTATTCGTGCTGATTCTGGCAAGAATTTTCCGATGGAGCCCCTGGAGAATGATGTGGCTGACGAGATGTTTGAGGCGACATCATCCTTTGGTATTGTCGTAACCTCTTGGCTTCTCTTGCATGTAGTGTCCCGACTAATCGCAGTCTTGTCACAGGTGTTCGGCCTCAAGATGCATCAGCTTTAAGAGAGCCAGAAGATTTCCCTGAAGGGTCAAGGGATGACATGAGCGCTTCGACCGCGGCTGATGCTGCTGTGCTGGATGCGTTGTACGGCGACCTGCCTTCTTATCGGCCCAAGTCAGCCGAAGGACCAGAGGTTGAAGAAACGGCAGCTCCGGAGGTGTCCTCACTCCCAACTATATCAACGAGTGAGGTGCCGACAATTTTGCCAAGTACGGAGTTGAGGGTGATTACAAGCCCTACTTCCCAACCCTGGTGGTTGAGCCTGTTGTTCAGGAGATGGTTGCCAGCCCTACCTCAGCAGTGGCTAGCGCACTGATTTTCATGAAGACTCCGCTGAAGTCACTGACAATCTGCCCTGCTGTTGATGTTCCCATTGCTCCTTCCACGATAGTGTCGACCAGGCTGGTGGATTTCTCTGAGGTTACCTCTCTACCAGAAGTGGCTGAGGTTGAGAACGATTATATAGGTGACCTCGTCGATAGCTTTTATAAAGGCTTAGGGTGAACTATCGACCTAGTTTTGAAGGGCTCGACTATGCCGTTCTCAAAGTTAAAGGTGGTCCTCTCCCATGGCATCGAAAGTATTCGGGATTTTGAGGGGTATCACCAGGCTACTGCTTTGGAACTCCTGGTGGATGAACTTGAGAAGGATGTAGAGGAATGGCGCCGTCTCCGCTGTTCGGACCTGGAGTCTTTAGTTGATGAGCGATTCGCGCGTCTTGTCGCTCAAAAGCACGAGGCCCGGCTTGCCGCTCAAGAGGCTGCTAGGCTATCTCTTCTGACTTGAAATCCTTGGAAATAAGGCAGGCAGAGGTCGGAAATGGGATTGACGCCTCCACCAGTGCTCTTCTTGACGCTCAAGACAAGATTGGGAAGGCTGAGGAAATGATCCGGAAAGCAAATCTTATTTTATCCAAGGCTAAACTGGTGCGTCTTGAAGAAACTGGGCGGCTTGAGCAGCTTAAGGCTCAAAATGAAGAGCTCTCACAGCAGGGATTGTCACAGAGGGCAACTTTGGCGGAGGTTGAAGCTCGTCTGACCCAGGCAATGGATTTCAATGAGGCCGAACTAAGGTCGCAAGCGCTTGCCCAGGCTGCTGATGACAGGAGGACGAGGCTGGACTCCCTTGGAGAGCGGCTCAGATCTTACAGTGTGCGCCTGTAGCTCCATGTACTTTATCCTTTTGGAATGAATGGAAATTTTTTCTTCTTTTGTCGAATCTCCAGTCTTGTTCTTCTTTCTGAATTGAGATTCCAAATTGTATTGCAATTTCTTGAGAACATAGTTCTTGTTGGTTGGATGATGAGACTTGGCTATCTGTCAGTTCAGAGGTCGCGATGACATAACTGGTTGAGACGCCACCAAGCCTGAAACCGGTCCTTGTCGGATCGAAAGATGAGACCTGTCTTTTGTAAATGTCAACAGGGCTCGGAATTGAGACTTAGCTGTCTGCTGGTTCAGAGGTCGCAATGACATAACCGATTGAGACGCCATCAAGCTTCAAAAATTGGTGATACTTGTCTTTTGTAGATGTCAATAAGTATCGAGACCTATCTTTTGTAAATGTCAACAGGGCTCGGAATTGAGACTTAGCTGTCTGCTGGTTCAGAGGTCGCAATGACATAACCGATTGAGACGCCACCAAGCTTCAAAATTCGTGATACTTATCTTTTGTAAATGTCAATAAGTATCGAGACCTGTCTTTTGTAAATGTCAACAGGGCTCAAGGTTGAGACTTGTCTTTTGTAAATGTCAACAAGCTCAAAATTGGTGATACTTGTCTTTTGTAAATGTCAACAAGTATCGAGACCTGTCTTTTGTAAATGTCAACAGGGCTCGGAATTGAGACTTGGCTGTCTGCTGGTTCAGAGGTCGCAATGACATAACCGATTGAGACGCCGCCAAGCTTCAAAAATTGGTGATACTTGTCTTTTGTAAATGTCAACAAGTATCGAGACCTGTCTTTTGTAAATGTCAACAGGGCTCAAGGTTGAGACTTGTCTTTTGTAAATGTCAACAAGCTCAAAATTGGTGATACTTGTCTTTTGTAAATGTCAACAAGTATCGAGACCTGTCTTTTGTAAATGTCAACAGGGCTCGGAATTGAGACTTGGCTGTCTGCTGGTTCAGAGGTCGCAATGACATAACCGATTGAGACGCCGCCAAGCTTCAAAATTGGTGATACTCGTCTTTTGTAAATGTCAACGAGTATCGAGTTTGTAATGAAATTTGGGAGAAGTCTCATTTTCACGGGGAGAAACGAGGGAATCACTGTCATAGGTTTAATGTTAACGTAACAGCGAAATGTATATGTGGTCTTACCATTCTATGGATGAGAATTGGTAAGTGACTTTGGAGGTCTCGCTCTCACGGGGAGGAACGAGGGAATCACTGTCATAGGTTTAATGTTAACGTAACAGCGAAGTGTATATGTGGTCTTACCATTCTATGGATGAAATTGGTAAGTGATTTTGGAGGGGGGAATCAAATGGGAACTGGTCCCTTAGGATTTTTAGCAAATCCCCAGCTGTCAACGGGTTTGATATGCCTTTACCAACTACCGTTTGAATTGGGCTAGCCATGCTATTCCCCTCAGCATGATGAGTTGTCGAGGCCTTATGTTGGGCTTAAAGGCCAACATTTTCCTCTGTCCTTAATCGTTAAGGATATTGGATTGTCTGGTTAACGTATGTGTAACCCTGACTCTCCTTTAAGACAACCAGTATACGGCCAGGTTCCTACTGGTTTATGGTTGTGTGATCTCGCTTGGAGGAAGAGAGAGGCTCTCTTTGCATGTACCTTGGATAAGAAGGTCTTGATCAGAGGTGTAGTGTTAACTTGATCATAAGAAGGATCCTTGATTAAGGATAATATTTCTTTAAGAACTTGCCATTGATCGGCATCATGAATAGGTCGCCATCTGAGGTCATAAGGTGGTATGCTCCGTTTGAATAGACTGTTTCTATCACAAACGGTCCTTCCCATTTAGGCTGAAATTGCCTTTGGTCTTATACGTCATAATCATCGGTCGTCTGACGGCTAAAATCAGGTCTCCTTTCTGAAAGACTCTTTGCTTGACCTTCTTATTGAAGGCCTTTGAGATTCGAGCTTGATATAGCTCAATATGCTGCTGAGCTTGTAGCCGCTTCTCATCTAGGGCTTTGAGCTCTTGAAGACGCAATCGATCATTGTCTTCTAATGCGATCTTAGTAGTCAGAGCGACTCGTAATGATGGCATCTGGATTTCCAACGGGATGACTGCTTCGCACCCATATACCAGGGAAAAAGGCGTATTACCTGTCGGTGTTCGAACCGTGATCCGGTAGGCCCAAAGACATTCGCCAAGCTTTTCGTCCCAATCTCGCTTGTTCGAGGAGACGAATTTCTTGAGTAGCTTAATGATCGTCTTGTTGAATGCTTCCGCTAAACCATTGGCGGCAAGATTATAGGCGGTTGAAGCCACATTCTGAATTCGGTATTTATCGCAGAACCGATAGAATACTTGGCTTATGAATTGGGGACTGTTGTCGTGGATGATCCGCCTAGGGACACCAAATCGATAGATGACATGGTGTTTGATGAAGTTAACCATATTAGAGGTCTTGACTTCAGTTAATGGTATAGCCTCCGCCCATTTTGAAAGTAGTCGGTTATTGCAAGGATGAATCGGTGACCTTTCGTCGAAGAGGGGCTGATTGGCCCTACGACATCGATTCCCCATGCTTCAAATGGCCATGAAGCAACAGTCGGGTGGAGCAACTCTGAAGGCTGGTGTATGAAATCCGCATGGATTTGACATGCTTTACACCTTCGTGCATATTGGATGGCATCGGCTATCATAGTTGGCCAGTAATATCCCAGCCTATGCAACCTGTCTTTAAGTTTAGGACCTGGTTGATGAGCTCCGCAAGTGCCGTCGTGCGCTTCTTGGAGCGCTTGTTGTGCCTATAAATGAGAAAGGCAACGGAGGAGGACATCGTCATATGAACGACGGTAAAGTGTCTTCAAAATTGGATCGTAGTAGAAACGGAGAGGCCTTCGTCTGATGGACGCCGCTTCTTTAGGATCGTCTGGCAGCAGACCGTGCAAAGCATAGTCAATGAGAGGAAAGCGCCAATCTCTCGGCTCAAGATCCGTGGAGACATTATAGACTTCTCAGGTTCTTAGCATGTGCTTGGAGCATACAAGATGTCGAGTTGCGACTGTGAGGTGATACTCGGTGTCGGCTGGCAAGGCTAGTGTTGTTGCTAATGTAGCAAGAGCGTCCGCCTTGGTATTTGAGATCGAGACACATGCCCGATATAGAAGCCTTCAAATAGGTTGGCCAATTCAACGGCCGTGTGATAATAAGGCACCAAGTCCTCATGGCGGACTTCGTATTCGCCTTTAACCTGATTGATGATCAGTTTTGAATCGCCATATGCTTCGAGGTAGCGTTCCCCCATTCCATGGGCGAGTTGAAGACCGATGAGCAGAGCATTATATTCTGCTACATTGTTGGAGCATGACTCTGTCAAAGAAAATGCTCTGGGAAGAACATGGTTCTGCGGGGAGATAAACACAACCCCCACTCCGGCAATAATCTTGCCTTTAGGGCCCATTCGCGATGCTCCATCAAAGAACATCTGCCACACTTCCTCTTCTGAGGTTGCATAAGACTCGAAGACTTCATCAGGGATATCTTCGTGAAGTTTTGAATGTTCCGGAACTGGATGAGCAGCCAAGAACTCTGCAAGGGCCTGGCCTTTAACCGCCTTCTGAGGGGTGAAGATCATGTCGTATTGAGACAATAAAAGTGCCCACTTAGCCAATCTTGAATTCAGTGATCCTGGCTTCGTCATAAGAAGACGCAATGGGTTTACTCTGGAGATGACATGTATGGTCTGGCCGACCAAATAATGTCGTGTCTTCTGAACAGCGAAGACGAGAGCTAAACACTCTTTCTCGATAGGGTTGTAGCGAGATTCCGCTCCTATGAGAGTTCTGCTCAGATAATAAATGGCCTGCTCGTGGCCATTGTCGTCCTTTTGAGCGAGGAGGGCACCGAGGGAGTAGTCCAGAGCTTTTACATAAAGCAAGAATGGTTTCCCTGATGTAGGGGTCACTAAGACTGGAGGCTTTGTGAGGTACCTCTTGATGTCTTCATAAGCTTCCTGGCAAGCTTGATCCCATACGAAGGAGGTGCCCTTTTTCATGAGTCGGGTGAACGGTTGACAGCGGCCTGAGAGATTTGCAATGAATCTTCTGATATAAGCCAGCCTGCCTTGCAAGCCCCTGAGCTCCTTGAGGTTCCTTGGTGGATGCATGCTCTGGATGGTTTTGACTTTGTCTGGATCAAGATGAATCCCTTTTGATGTGACAATAAACCCAAGGAACTTGCCACTTGACACTCCCAAAAAGGATTTTGTCGCGTTCATTTTCAGTTGATGAGCCCGCATTATGTCGAACATCGTTCTCAGGTCGCGCAGATGTTCATTTTTGTTGCGGCTTTTGACGGCAATGTCGTCGACATAGCACTCCACCGTTTTTCGGAGATGATCACGGAAGATCATACTCATTGCCCGCTGGTAGGTTGCTCCGGCGTTCTTCAGTCCGAAGGGCATTACAGTGTAGCAGTATACCCCCAATGGTGTTCAAAATGAAGTATGCTTCTCGTCGTCGGGATACATCTTAATCTGGTTGTATCCTGAAAAGCCGTCCATGAAAGACATCCTTTCAAACCCGCATGTGTGGTCAATCATGACGTCGGTGATGGGCAGTGGGAATTCGTCTTTAGGACAAGCCGTATTGAGATCACGGTAGTCGATGCAGATTCGTATCTTCCCATTCTTCTTAAGGACGGGGACAATATTAGCAACCCAATCTGGATGTTGTTCTTTCCGGATGAAGCCACATGCAATGAGCTTGTGAACTTCAGCTTCGATAGCTTCCATAATGTTCGGGCGAAACCGACGTTGTTGCTGCTTGACTGGCTTGACGTCGGGCTTGATGTTTAGACGGTGCATAGCGACCTGTGGATCAAGTCCGGGCATATCTTCGTAGCTCCATGCGAAGACATCTATATACTCTTTTATGAGCATTATCAATTCTTCCTTTTCTATAAGTAATAGGCTGTCACTTATAAAGATGGGTTTGAGATGATCCTGACTTCCCAGGTTGACCTGCATCACCTTGTCTTCAGTAGGTGGCTCGTGCAGTTCGAATCTCTTTTCCCACTGGAGGTTTAATTGCTGGGCCCATGGTTCCTCATCAACAGCTTCTGCGGGCTCCAATTGACTGCTTGAAGTCATATTGACAGTGAGGTCTTCGAACATTCCTCCTACACTGACATCCGAGTCCCACTCGGAGGATGAGGCCGAATGTGATGGAACTGATCCATCGTCCTTGGCTTGAACCGTTGCTGGCGATGTGGGTGTAACATACCCTAACCCCCTGCGTATACTATCATAGTAATTTGCAGGCTTCCCTTTAGGCACAAAGTTTCGCATCAAGCCGCGCCTTCCTTTTCCAAAATTCAGGCCTGCTCCATGCTTCAAGTCATATCCCATTTTCTTCATAATATGACGCGCTGACTGCGCGTAATGAAAGAATTGTGGAGTGTCTGAATCTGAACTTGATTCTGCAAACCGTGGGTCCCCGTGGTTGGGTTCTACCGAAGATTATCGGTAACTGACCTTCTTTGGATGGCGGGATTACCAAGACGGCTCCTTCTGCGAATTCCATGGGTGTACTGGACGCACTTGGCTTATGTAAAGGCATGTGTAGGGAGCTATCCGTAATGGATTCAAATAGCTCAACAGTCGCGGGGTAATCAAAAGAAATATTATCATTAATTACCCATTCACCTTCATCCTCTGAAGGAGTATTACATAGGGGATTATTGAGACATGCTATAATTGGTTCACCAATCAGAATGGCTGGCATGCCTGCTTCGGATTCTGAATCCACCTCGTTGCCACTTTCATCATCGTCCGGCAACGGTTCTTTGAGTGCTCCATCGGCCTTTTGATACAGGAGAGCGTCAGTGAAGTAGTTTTCCACCCCTTTGAATGGTTTCCTTTCAGCAAAGACAGTTCGTACTGTCGCATCATCTTCAACATATTTGAAGCACTGGTGCAGAGTAGAGGGAACGATCCAGTTGGCATGGATCCATGGCCGTCCTAGCAGCAGGTTATATGATGTGTCAGCGTCAATGACATAGCATGTCACTTCTGACTTCAGGCTCCCGATTCTGCAACGGAGTCAAATTTTTCCCAGTGGATGACTGCTCCCGGCGTTGAAACTGTATATTGTAGTGGTGGTTGCGGACAACCTATACAGCGGTATGCCGAGGAAGTAAAGAAGCCTTTTGGGGATGATGCTGAGTGCGGACCTCGGATCGACTTGTATTCTTTCAATGCATGTTGAACCGATATATCCGGTGTAGTACAGAGGTTGATCGTGCTTGTTGTCTTTGAGAAGCATATCTTCCGCTGTGAAGGTAATAGCGGGCACCTTTGATTATGCATGATGACATTCTGGGCAAGAAGACTGAGCGTCATCGTTAGGGATCTCAGACATGCATGTCAGAAAGGATTCTGAATTGGCTAGCGCATCCCTGAGTGCTTCTCTTGTCTCTTTCGAGAGGCGAAGGAGCTCATGTATAGTGATACGAGCTGGGATATTGGCTAGCTGAGCCAATATGTCAAACCGAAAGGGCGTATCGAACCCTTGGCCTGGTGGTTTCTTCAATACGTAGTCGAATCGTACCTCCTTAGGCCTCTCTTTTCCTTGGTTGGGATTGGAGTGGATGCTGACACTGGTACTGACGTCGTTTGCCGCTGTATCTCGTCAGTAGACTTCTCATACTGTCTCAAGTATGATTTTTCGGATCGGGTGCCCGTCTGCTGAGGCGTATCAGCTTGCGCCGTGCAAGCAAGCTTTTCTCCCTCTGAATCACTGAGGGAAGCCGAAGTAAGATTGCCGTCGTCTGGCAGGATGGAGATGACATTGCAAGACTTGCCCTTTAAGTTGGGCTGCTTTGAATCCCGCTGTACTTCTTGGACGAGGTCCGGGTGTATCCAAATGACTTCCCCCGTCTCCAATGTTAAGGGAACAAGACCCTTATTGTTTTGAGTTTTAGCTGGAGGATGCTTGACTTCCAACCGTGGCGCAGGGACTGGATAAGTTCCGTCAGGAACTGTGACCTTTGGAGCTTTGCCGAACTCAAGAGTCACCATATTGGCAGTGACTTTCTTCTGCTCCGTCTTCAACGTCAGGACTCCGGCGTCAACCAGGGCTTGTATTCTGTCCTTGAGGACATAACACTTGTCAGTAGGATGGTGGATCATCCTGTGGTAGAGGCAATATTTGGGATCGTTCGTGCGTCCTATCTCATTGGGACGCCGAGCATCTGGCAGTTTCATTTTGTTCCCTTTGTGGAGCAGATGGAATACCGTGACCACCTGATCGTCTTTGAAGGAGTACTGCTTTGGAGGGAACTTAGACTCCTGGCTGTTGAAGCCGCTCTTCTTGGCCTTTGACTGCACGTCCCCAGACAATTCTACGGACATAGTCTCTTTGCCCTTAGCTTGAGAAGATTGCGGTAGGTCGCTACGCCCTTTGTTGCTCATCCCCACTTGCCTCTAGGGGTGGATGGTTCGAACTTTTTAGCCGACTTCTCGGCTATCTCAGCTTGTTCGACCAATTCTTTCCAAGTGTGGGCTTTGACAGCCCCCATGCGAACTTCTACTTGGTCTAGGAAGTTATGTCTGCATGTCTGTAAGAGCATGGGTAATGGCATCCCTGCTGGACACATCAAGGATAAATTTCTGAATCGTTCAATGTAGTCACGGACAGATTCGCCCTTCCTCTGCACAGTGGAGAGGAGCTTGTCCATGGTTACTTCGGTATCGTCCTCATAGAAACGAGAGAGGAACCGAGTTTTCAAGTTGATCCAGGAGTTGATAGAGCCCGGGGGGAGACTTCGGAACCAGTCAAATGCCACCCCCTTTAAGGTGCCGATGAACAGCCTAGCCATGATGGCGTCATTGCTTATAACATTACCAGTCTGAGACCGGAAATAGTAGATGTGCTGATTTGGCGAGCTCTTTCCGTCGTAGGTATGCAACGTCGGTGGTTTGAACTTTGGTGGATATGGCACCGAATCCCACTCCAGCGGATAAGGACGGACTGCCCCTACCTTCTTTAATTCATCCCTCTGAGTTAGGGATGCGATTTGAGCTTGGAGGCCCTTAAGGACTTCGGCGTTTAAAGAAGAACCCTCCTTGGATTTCTCCGGCTTTGGTTGCTCATTGCTGAAGTGTTCCTCCTCATCGTGATTGCTCCCGGCATCGTTGTCATTCCGGTTACTGAGGAGTCGAGCAAGCATCTGTTGAATATTATCCAAGGCTTCTTGCTGGGTCTTGGAAGTCTGCTCCTGAGCTTCCAAACGTCGACGAAGGTCGTCGTTAGCATTATCGGCCATATTGACTGATGCTTTGTCTGTTCGCACCGAGCTAACTGTCGCCGAAGAGGCGTACCCAACTATCTTCATCTTCTTCGTCCGATGATTGGAGTGATCTCCTGGGCTCTGGCGAGGTTAGGGCCGTCGAGGAAGAAGGCTGCTCGTAACTGTAGGGTATCGCCACCCTAGATCTGGTGTTTCGGAAAACACCCTCTTCATGCACCAAGACTTCGCCTAAGCCTGGGCTGTAATCTGGATCTAGGGAGCTGGTGTCGTCAGTTGTTTGTCTTCCCCTGCGCAGCTCTCGTCCTCTTCCAGTCATGTTGACGGATGCAGAGGCTGGATCTCGCGAGACACTCCTTCGCGATGCTTCGTAGGGAGATGTACGGACAGTCGATCAAAAACTGACCGTCGTCTTGGAGAAGTGGCAGGGATTGGTCCCAGCCGGCAATGGACTGAGTGGACGGTCACCAGCTGGCATCCCTTTGCTGACAACAGGGGGAAGAGGTTTGTCTATCTGTCAACAATTTCCTCAAATCAGACCCGGTTGGGTCTCTGCAGTCGAGCGCAAAGGCTCTTTTGGATCGCACATAGGACGATGTCCTGCTCCTCTTATCCCTGCAGAAGGGATTGGCACTGAATAGCGCTTTAGTTCTAGCTTCGCCAATAGGCGCGAACTTAGCGCTTGACGCACTGGAAAGCGGAGAACGTTGTGGTGCTTTACCCGTTATGCTGCTGCGAAGGGGTTTAGCCTTAGATAACACTCTGGCCCTAGCCTCGCGGCCATGGACGCAGTGAGTATGCTGTGGTACAGTAGCTTCGCTCATAAGAATGATGCTGGCACAAGGCATTGTGCTCTTGAATTGGATGACGGTATGATTGCCGTCTTGACTTACTGATTGGAGCAGACAGGCATCCTGCCTTTTTCTTCGCGAGAGAGGCGCGGTTTAGGCGTAGCTACGTCTGAAGCTTCGGTTGGAGACTTCTGTTTAGGCTTCCATACCCGCCTTGGCAGAGGAGACTTAGGTTCGCAAGGAACCTGATTAGCCACACGCGAGGCTGAGGAGTGTTGGCAGAATTCTGCTTCCGGTTTCTGCTTTGAAACCTTCGTCGTGGAAACCTTCCTATGCTTCCGTGCTCGAAGCATTGGGCCACCCCCAGAGAGGACTTCTTCAAATCTTCCTTGATCGAACTTAACCACCAAGTTCTCACAAGTAAAGGAATCAGACTGCGGACGTGCTTCCTTGTTGCGCCAGAGAACCGCAGTACGTTCGCAGAGAACCTTTTCTGTCTCCGCAGAGACTTTCCTTGAAGATTTAGCCAGAGAGGCTCTGGCTGCGCCGGCTTTTCTGAATTCAGAATTAGACCCGAAGGTCTGCTCGTCGCATTGCGACACTTGATTCTCGGCAGTGGAGAATACAATCCCCAGCGGAGTCGCCATCTTGTTTTCCATTATGTTTGCAAAGAGGAAAACTTACAAATAAAAAGGGTTGAGGAGCTAAATTACAAGTATTCTTAAAAAAATTACAAGTAGATCTCCTCAGAGATTCTGGAGAAATGTGCCGATAGGAGTCTGGTCAGCGCGCGACCACTTTGTCCCTTTGACGATGCGAGCGATGAGATTCCCTTCTCGCCTGGTTCCGGGAATCAGAGAATAGAAGGTTGGTAGAACCCTCTTGCTGCTTCTCAAAATCGCCTTCAATTAGGAATTCCTTCTCGCCTGGTTCCGGAGATTCCTTGAGAAGAAGGACGATGTTAGGGTATCAACACCCTGGATAGAGAAAGCAATTCTCTAAAAGATCTCTGAATTCGAGAGCGCGCGGTGCGTTGTGAAGAAGCCTCTTCTTGTGGAGTCCTCTCAGAAAATTCAGCCTTCGAAGCCGCCTTTCTTCCTTGTGCCCCTGGCGGGCTATTTATAGGGAGAACAAAGGGTATAATCGTCCCTTGAAAGTATGGAAACAGATTGAATCAAATCTGTTTAAATCCGAAAAGTAGCCTTGCTGCGAGGCTAGGATCAGCTTCTGCGAAACTAGAATCGGCAAGTCGGTTGATCTTCTTAATCCTTTCCATATCGTTGGAGGGTTTCCCCTAATCTTCTTACTCATTTTTTAGAAGAGTCAAGAGATTGTGGCAATCAACTGCCAAATTTGATCTCTGATTTGATCTTAACTGGATTTGATCTGATTGGATCCGATCTCATCCGGAGATTTGATTGGTCAAAGGTTGACCATAGCAGACCAATAGCGGAGCTGTCCGCATTGAGCTCGTAGCGGGGCTAGAGGCAACTTCTGGCGAAGTCCGAAAGAAACCTTTTGGCGGAGCTGGAAGTCCCCTGTGGCGAAGTTGCGAGTTAGCTTCCTGGCGAGGCTTTGGATGGCTTGAAGGCGAAGTCGGGTGATACTATCCTCTCAAGCGAGGCTATCCCTTTGGGCTCATGCGATGCTAAGTGCTAGCATCTTAGACCTGCTGAGGTCTGTTTAGAAACAATCCGGGCTCACTGTCTGCTTGCTGGATCAGTGGAGTCCAAGTTGCTTCCTTGTCCCTTGGAGATGGGTGAAAACTGGTCTTCAGCTTGTCTGTCACTTGTCTTTTGTAAATGTCAACAAGTTTAGACATTGTTCGGACCAATAAGAATCTTGTCTTTTTTAAGTGTCAACACCTGCGAAGTGATCACAAGTCAAACCTATCATGTTAACACTAAACCTCTAATAGTGAGACTCTGATATATTCCTCGGTGGATAAAATCAACATCCTCGGCGGAAGTTCTAATTTTCCCCAGCAGATCAAGGCTTCACTTATCGTTCTCTTCCATAAAATGACAGGCCCACTTAAAGTCACAAGGCAATCCCCGTCAAGTTAACAGTAAACCTCTGAACGGCAGGATTCTAATCTTGGCGGCGTCTCAATCGGTCATGTCCAGACAATCACCTCTGAACCGACAGACAGCCAGGTTCCCTCTTTGTACCATCATGTCCAGTTCGCCACCTCTGAACGGTAGGGCTCTGAATTCGATAGTCTCCAAATGGTCATGTCCAGTCCGCACGTCTGAACCAATCGGATCCCAAACTTCATCGTTTAGTCCTCCTTGGACTTCCCTTCTGCTATCATGTTAACATTAAATCTCTGAATAGCGGATTGCGAGCTTGGTGTCTCTTAGTTGGTCATGTCCAGTCAATCACCTCTGAATCAACGAGTGCCCAAATTCAATTCACCTTTGCAGTCCCTTGTGGGCTAGCAGCCAAGTTAATACTACTACCTCTGGCAGTGGATTCAGAATTTAGCGTGTCTTATTCTATCATGTTTAGTCCATAACCTCTAAATAGACGGGTCTCTAAAATCAGATTCATCCTTTTAAGTTTTGTTGTCATGTCCAGTCAATCACCTCTGAACAGTAAACTCTCTGAGATTAGCTGTTTCTTAATCGATCATGTCTAGTTTATCACCTCTGAATCGACAGATAGCTAAGTCTCATTATCCCCAGTCCAGTAGGGACTTTTCATTCTTGTCGTCATGTCTAGTTTGTCATCTCTGAATGATAATAATCTTAAGTCTGGTAATCTTCAACCAGTTACGTCCAGTTTGACACCTCTAAAACTAACAAACTTTGGACTTCATCGCATTTTTGTCGTGCCTAATTCATCAAAACAAATTCATGTGTAACGATATTTAATCTATTATGTTAATATTTACCTCTGAACAGGAAGATCGTCAAGTTTGCTTTATTTCATTTTCATCCCTAACAAGATTTGAATCGAGTCGTCACTCAAATTTATTGGTGGTAATTTATCAAATAACTAATTCTATTCGTTTTCAACCTCTGAATAGATTAGTTAATATTCTTATGATAAAAGTCGGAAGACTATACCATTATCTTGTTTCTTTTGAGAGCTAAAATTAAACTTGAAATTACTACAAATTCAGAAAATAAAGAAAGTAGTGACACATCAGAAGAGTCAAATAAAATTATGCCTTCAAAAAAAAAGAGGGATACATGGATTATAAGCTACGATTGTATTTCATAGGACTTGATCCGTTCTTTAAGTGTGGCCAACCTGCTCTCTCTTTCTTCAGCGGCTCTGATGAATGCCTAAGATCTTAGTTCAGCTTCGTTGAAGTTTGCCATTTGGGACAAACGAGCTTCGATCTCCGCCAGAGTCGCCCTTTTCGCCATCTCCTGCTGCAGGACTTCATTGTTCTGGGCTTTGAGCTGCTCCAACCGAGTGATCTCCTTGAGACGCACCGGTTCAACCTTGAATAGAAGAAGATTGGCCCTTTTGATCATCTCTTTGACATTTTCAATCTTATCCTTGGCATCAAGAAGAGCGCTGCTGGAAGCATTAATGGCGTCACCAATCTCTACCTTCCTTGCCTCCAAGGACTTCAAATCCGAAGAAACCGCCTCGGCTGCTTCATGTGCATCCAGGTGAGCTTTCTGCATCTGGTTCGTAAGAGGTTTAAGCTCTTTGTCTACCGATGGATTCAGGTTCGAGCTGCTAAGACGACGCCACTCACCCACGTCCTTCTCAAATTTCTCCACCAACAGCTCTAAAGCAGCGGCTTGGTCATCCCCTCCGAAATCTCAGATACTTCAATATTACAATAGAGGACCACCTTTAGAGCTACAAATGAAGTGGTAGAGCCCTTCAAAATCAAGGCAATGGACCGTTTCAGGCTCTTATAAAAGTTGTCAACCATTTTCGTCACAAATTCTCTCTCAACTTCAACTACTCCCGACGAGCGACTAATCCCCAAAGATAAAATCTCCGTCGGTTTCACCATCATAACAGCAGAAGAAGTGGCAGAAATACTAGTCGGAGATGGATGAGGAATCGCTGGCAACTGAGGGGGAGTCTTCATCGACACCAATACACCGGCCACGAGGGAACTAGGGCTGGTGACTACTCCAGAAAGAGCTTGCTTGACAATCAATATCGGAGACGTTGGACTGGTGATTACCCTAAGACCGGTTGTTACCAAAATTGGCGGCATCATAGAAACCACCGTCATTTCGCCAGCCGATTCATACGAAAGTGAGATCAGTTTCGTCGATAACATGGAAGGGAGAGCAACCTCATCTCTTCAGCCGCTGCAAAATTACCAGCAGCCTTAGGTTGGTAAGGAGGCAGGTCGAGATACAGGACATCCAACTCCGCGACATCTATAGTAGCCGAGGTACTTGTCTCCTCCCTGACCTCCCCAGAAAGGCTCGCCAGCTCCTTCGAAGTTGATGCAACCAGAGATGGAATACCTGCAAGAGTATTTTGTTAGGGCAAAGGTAAGCAAAAAAAAAAAGCAAGGGTCATTTACAGGTTACTATAGCATTACCGAAAGGAGCTAAATCATGGTAGTCATGGCCCCAAACTTAATCGCCTCCTCGACAATGTCCTTGGGGGCTCCCTCGACGGCGGTGCTGGTTTCGACTGGCTCACTAGCAGAGATCCTACCAGTGATAGGAGAAGCACCAGTTTCTGCCAAATCATCAAAGGCTGGCTCAGGTAAGTTCATCAGTCCTGAGGGCCTCAATAATTGTGGCAGTACCCGGTCCTCCTTCACTCGCCACAAGCTCCACGACCAACCACTTGAACTCAAAGCCATTGGGCTTTCTTTGCCCTCGCCAACACCGGAGGGACCAACGTCGGCCGTGCAACCCTCAGGTTCATCAAAGACAAAGTAGCTGGCTTCGTCACCCTCCATTGAGGTGAACAGCGGATCATAGTAATCTCCTTATTCTCCAGCGATCTCGGTTCTTGCATCCCAAATTAACAAGTTAGTTACATGGGTAGAGAGAGTAATTAAAAAATCTTGCAAACAGGAACTAATCTTACCCAAGCCTGAAGCAGCCTTTTCAGGTGTTTTCTTCTGTGCCGATAGTTTTATAACTAACGGGGCAGGAGGAGAGACGATCACAACTGATTCGCTCCGTATGACTGGAGTGTGGCGATGAGGTTTCTTCACCACCCTCTTCCTGCAAGGCTTGACCTTTCGCTTCCGTTTGAAGTGAATGTATGGGTTTTCCTCCTCTTCCTCCTCTTCTTCCTCCATCTTCACTTCCTCCATGGGAGTTGTACCTACCCCACCAGGAGCCTCCCGCACTACTTCACCGCATCGTGACTCGAGTGCAGTAACCTTTTATGGAAAATTTCTTATAATCTACTTTGCGACATACTAATTTACAGTCAATCTTGTGAACAACATTTAGACCATTTGCATCAAGTTTGTATTGTGTTGAGAAAGAAGAGTTATACGCTAATCTGAACAAATGCCTTTCTCGCCACACAAATTTACTTTCTAAGATTTGTAGTTTTCACGAATGGAGTTTCTACTGATTTGAAAAAAGTGAGCATTGAAGAGTGGCCAGAACCCAAGAGCATCCATGATGTAAGAAGTTTTCACAGACTCGCTATCTTTTATAAACAGTTTATCAAAGGGGTTTACACTGTCATGTCCCCGATTATCGATTGTTTGAAGAAATGTGAGTTTACATGGTCAAGCGTCGCCTCGAAAGCATTTGTTAAGAGCAAAAAGAGGATGGTTAGTGTTTCCATCATTCATCTCCCTGATTTTCCAAGATCTTTGAAAAGTATGTGATGCATCTAGAATTGATATAGGTGAAGTTCTTGAAAATACACCTAGAGGGGGGTGAATAGGTGTATAGCTAATCTAATGACAAATGATGCAGAATTAAAAACTAATTGCAACACACTTAGTGTAACCAAAGAGTGTAATCGAATTTTCGATGAAGGGCTCTGGACTATCTCCTCTAAATTCCTCTAAATAAGTGTTGAGGTGCTATATAAAGCTCTCTTGGTTCAACACAAATATGGGCACACAAACAATACCAAGCATATAAGATATGATCAATAAGATGCAATGCAAGATATAAGAGAGAGAGAGAGAGAGAGTTCAGAGATAGTGGATCAATCGTAAACAACAAGATATGTTTTGAGATTCGAGCCACTGCTCTACGTCCCCGCCTTCACACAGAAGGATTTCTACTAATGCGTCCACACAGGACTTCCCACACAGGAAACCTCCACTGAGGATTTGGCAAATACAACTATGAGTACACAACTCCTTTCTCCAATAAATACAACCTCTACACAAGAGGCAAGGCATAACAACAATCACCTCTACACTCAGAGGGATGGGCACTTAGCCAAACAATAATCACCTCACACTAGAGGGATAAGGCACTCAGCCAACACTCCAACCACAATCACCTCTACACTTAGAAGGATACCAACAAACTCAAACTCCTCCACAATCACCTTTACACAAGAGGGATACCAACACAACCACCACGATCACCTCTACACAAGAGGGATAACAACAAACCCAAATAAAAGAAGGTTTACAACTCTTGGTGGTCTCACTAAACCACAAACCAATTTTCTTACCAAAAATAAGATCCTAATAGATATGATAGATTGATAGCTCAAGTGTGAAAAATCAAGGTGTATGAAAATCAAAACACAAAGAAAATACTTGAGAAAACAACTAGAATAAGATAGAAGTGAAAATCAAAACCAATATCCTAAATACTCTATTTTTCTTTGATTTTTCAACCCTTGAAAACAAATAAAGATAAATCCTTTTTAACTCAAAAACTCTTTTAAAACTTGTTCCTAAAACACTTAAGAAGATGAGAATTTTTGCTCTTGAAATTCTTGATCAAAACAGCCTAAGGGGATGGGTATTTATAGCCCATTCCAAAAACTAGTCGTTGGGCCAAGGACAGCAGAAACTTCTGTTGTCGGTCGACCGCCCGGTCAACCAGCCAACGGTGGGATTTCCAACCGTTGTGCCATCGGTCGACCGCCCGATCGATCAGGCCTGGATACAGAGAGTAAAGCTCTCTGCCAGTTGACCGTCCGGTCGACCGGAGCCAGATCCAGAGAGCAAAGCTCTCTGACGGTCGACCGAGTCAGTCGACCGGCCCTCCAGCCAAATGGCCGTGCACGCTTGTGCACATCGGTTGACTAGATCGGTCGACCGACTTCTATCTCGGTCGACCGTCCGGTCGACCGACAGAAGGCCAAATCACAAATTTTGGGGATTAAAAATTTGGTCTTTTTAACTTCAATTAAATCCCATAAAATCACATAAATTCCACAAAAATAAGTTCTTATAAGATCTTTGAAGTACAAATATGTGTGACTAAAATTCAACACATATTATAAACTATTTGAACTACTTTTGTGATATAAAAATGAGGCTTAAACACAAAATCTGTATTTTTCAAAAACTAAACTTTGAAATGGAAATCCGATTTTCTCCAAAACTCATGTAAATACAAAAACATGATATTGAAACAAATTTGAAGCATATTGTATATAGATAGAATCCAATATACATACAATATATATATATATATATATATATATAATATATATATATATATATATATATATATATATATATATATATATATATATATATGTTTTGATATGAAATCCAAAACCAGTTAAACTGAAACCAAAACTAATAAACTTTAAATTTGTGTGTGTATGTGAACTTGAGCATATCAATACTATCTACCTTTACAAAAGATCTAAATATACTAAACTAAACACAAACTGAAGTCTTCTTTTCTCCAAGCCGACTCGATCCAAACACGATCTAATGAGCTTGACTCCAACCGAGTGTTAGATGCGATCTTGACACGCGAGCTCTTGAATCTTCATGTGAAAGTTACAAAATACCTTTGTTGAAGTTAAACACCTACTAATATCTTGATCAATCACTGAAACTATTTAAATATAAGATTATTAGTAAACTATAATTACATGAGTTAATCATCATCAAAACTAGAGTGATGGGCCTCTGGGCCAACAATTCTTGCTAAAGAAGGTCATCCAATTGCTTTCTTCAATGAGAAGCTGAATGAGACTAAACAACGCCACTCCACCTATGATAAAGAATTTTATTCTGTAGTTCAAGCACTTCGCTATCTTCTACCGCAAGAATTTATTCTCTTTTCTAGCTACAAGGCTCTGAAGTACATATACTATCAGAAGAAGCTAAACGCGTGACATAAATGTTGGATTGAGTTCCTCCAAAACTACATATTCACCCTATGTCACAAAGGAGTCGAAAACAAAGCTGCTGATGCTTTCAGCCGGCACATCTTTGTTTTCAAAAATTGTTCATGGTAGTAGGCGATTTTGAAAAGTTAAAAGCTGAGTATGAGTCATGTCCGATTTTTGTGACATCTACGCCAAATTGAAAGTTGGAACGACTCGTGAAATAGATGATTTTGTCCTCCAAGATGGATATCTGTTTATCGCCCGAAAGCTTTGTATCCTAAGAAACTCTCTACGAGAATTCCTTGTTTGAGAATTGCATGCCGGTGATATAGCTAGACATTTTGAGAATGAGAAGACCATACAAGCTATTGAATACCAGTTCTATTAGCCAAGCTTAAAATGCGATGTTGCCATGCATGTTGGAAGATGTCACATTTGCCAACTAGCCAAGCAGTAAAAACAGAACACAGATTTGTACACTCCACTCCCAGTCTCAAGTCGCCCAGGCAAGACGTATGAATTTCATATTAGGTCTTCCGAAGACTCTTAGTAAACACATTTATGTTTTAATTGTTGGGGACCATTTTTTCAAATTAGTCTATTTTCTTCCTTGTTCTCGAACCTCTGGCGATCTAGAGTAGCTAAGATATTTTTCGACGGTGTTATCAAGTTTCATGATTTGTCTAAAATAATTGTGTCTGATAGAGATGTCAAATTCACTAGTTACTTTTGAAAAACTGTTTGGCATATGTTAGGCACGAAACTCAAGTTCTTTATTGTTTTTCATTCCAGATTGATGTTCAAACAGAACTTGTCAATAGAAATCTAGAGAATATTTTACGAACACTTGTAGGGTGAACGCATTGGAAATTGGGATTTCAAATAAGCCACTGTTGAATTTTCATATAATACATCTGTTAATAGGACTACATGTAAAAGCCCACATAAGATTGTTTATAATTTTAGACCTAGATAGCCCATAGACCATATTCCTATGTCAGATCATTATAAAATATCTGAGTCTTCATCTCCATTTGCATTACACGTGCACAAATTACACAAGTAAATTAGTGATAAAATTACTCAAAATAATGTCAACTACGAGTTACGAGGTGACATTAGGAAACAACATAAAAATTTTAGTGCTGATAACTATGTGATGGTACAGATGATCTGGAACGGTTTTCTCCCAGAGCCGTAAAGAAATTACAGGCCCGTAGTGCTGGTCCATTTGAAATTTTAAAGAAACTAAGTGATAATGCTTGTGTTATAGATCTTCTGAAATCTTTTTGTATCAGTTCTATTTTCAATATTGAAGATTTAGTATATTACAAGGGTCCTGATTTTAACCCTAATAGCCCACTAGCTGATGAGCCATTCCATAAGTCTATTTTTTAGATACCTTCCCTTCCACCACTTCCAAATATTTTTCCTAATATATCAGCTCAAGTTGATAACATCTTAGAGAAGAAATTATCAGCATCAAAGATGGTGGGACTCGCAAATATTTGATTCGATGGAAAAGGTGTCACGCCGCGTGAACCAAAATGTACTAATGCAAGTACGCAATGAGAGTCGGTGACATATATTTTTTTAAAATATGATAAGTCTCAGTATATGGAATTAAACACAATATTCATAAAAGTTTCCAGCTTTATTACACAAGCACAATAGTGTCATAAAGTCATGATTTATTACATAAAAAACTAATAGAATAAGCCAAAAAGCTCTCACGAGCTGAAAAAGAAGGTAAGTTCACTATTGGAGCTCTGCAACGCATTCAAAGTACTCTTGATCTTGAGAATGTCTCTGAACCTGAATCTGAGCAAGCAAACTCAGAGTTGTCAGTAAGTGACCTAATGAATGGTAAAATGAGGGCAGCTGGTAGTATAGTACACGTATAACAACAATTGGTATATTATAGTATATTACAAGTAAAATAACAATCAGTATAAAATTGAGTTCTAACAAACTCAATATGCAAGAATCTCATATGTCAGGAGTTTGTCAATGTATATCTGTTATTAAAGTGTTATTATTTCAAATAATTGGTGGACATAATTTGTATTTTAGGTGGATTTCATACACACCAGAAACAATGGTCCAAGCCTCTGACGCTGAATCAGGTCGTACCGCTAGATACTCATGATATAAATAGTATAAACAAGACAGAATGGCAGTCATCTCCGGAACCCAGTGGAACCCTCTTTCAGTTGCACAACCTGTATTCTAGGACTACCCAACATACAAAAGTTGTCTCACCTATCACTTTTCCCACCCTCTAAGTTGTCTAGTGTAAATGTCATCTAGATTACTGTGTCTGATTAATAACAGTATTTATAACAGTATGCAATTTAACATGATTTTTCTCAGTAATTTCGGTAACACGAACTATGTAGTTGTCACGTAATGGTTATGCATAATTTGTCAAAATTTTCAAATAAAATCAAAACAAAGTTAAAAGTTAATAATTCAATTTTTCTGGAATTTTCTCTAATTATGGTTATTATTAAGTATTTTTCTAAAGAAAAAACAATTAATAATTCAAATAATTAATTTCAAGGAATTAAGAATTATTTACTTAAAATATATTTTAATAATTTTATGCAGTCACAAAATGAACAACTCAGAGCAAAATATTTAATTATTTGTACAAGAAATTAAATAATGAAAACTTGCAATTTTCTACATACTTTTACATGCTAGAAAATTAAGTAAACAATTTAAATAACTAAAATGAATAAATAATTATAAATAAATTAATTTACCATAATAAAACATAATATATTTAAAGACAATTAAAAACACTCACATGAGTTTGCCATGGATTCGGATATCAAATTTATTTGATATTTCAGGAATCTACATTCAATTTAATTCAATTTAGGTAATTATTATAAAAAAAATGTTTTAATTAGGTGGTTCTAAGTAACTTGGCTGCCAAAATATTTTTACAGGGTTTAAAACTGCAGTTTGTGATTTTATAAAAAAATCTTTAAATTTTTTGCTTAATTTCCTAAATTTTTGGATTTAAAATAAGCCTAAAATCATTTAAATCCCTTAACTGGTCTAGATTCTACAGTAACGGGTTTTAGTGCTACAGTAATGGGTCTGGATTTCTTAACGTGTTTGTATCTATTAACGGGTTTGTTTACGTGTTCTTACGAGTCTGTTTCTGTGTTCTTAACAGGTTTTACACTACAGTAAATTTTGCTACAACTGCTACAATAATGTTTTTCTTATTTTTATTTGAATTTTATTCTATTTAGCTTAAGGGTTCGGTTTTGTGCCTAAACAGACCCAATTGTCTGTACAAAGTCTGGCCGAGAGTTCCTCGGCCAAGAGCTCGCTGGTCAGGGAAATCTCTCGGCCAGTTACATTGCTGATCGAGTGCTCGTCTCGACCAGATTATCTGTTGGCTGAGTCTTGTCAGACAGTGTTGGCCGAGAATTTGCTTTGGCCAGTCTGTGTTGAGAGCAGATTTCTTTTCTTTTTTTTTTTTTTAAATTTCAAAATTTTCAAAAAAATCACATTAATTATATGATACATTGTGGGTGTTTGTGAGTATTTTTATTAGATTTTTGGGGTAAGGGTTCTTGATGAAATTTTTGTTAAAATATACTAGCGTATTTTAAGTGCTCAATGAATGTTCAAACGAAATTAAAAAAAATAAACTTAACTCCCCGAAATCGCTTCCTTTCAATTTGAACTCCGTCTCCCACGTCCAGCGCGGTGCTTATCTCTTCTCAGATGACTTAGAGAAAAATAGAATATAAAGAGGGGGGGGGGGGGGTGGGCAAAGTCTGATTTGACTCTAGGTTTTATTTTTTTTTTTCCTATGACTGTGTGGAGCTGGGCTCAGGTTTGGGCTAAAAGGTGAAATAGGAAGAGAAAAAGAATGGGATGTGGGCTTGAGCTCAATTATTTAATATTTTATTTTCATTTTCATTTTTTTGTAAAGCTTAAGGGCCTGGGCTGTCTTCATTTTATTTTATTTTATTTTTATTTTTATTTTTATTTATTAATCAATTTTATAAATTATTATTGTTATTATATATATAATTTGTATTGAGATATTAATTATTTATTTGGTATTAACTATTAATATTAATTGTTATTAAGCATTAATATTATCATTTGGTATTTGGATCGAGATACTATAATTTAATATTCATTTATGTATTATTAAATAGAGATATTTAGAAGAAAAACCGCCACTGATGACATGTGGATAAACCGAAGTAATTACAGCAGATTGATCCCGATGTCTTAGAACACGATGAGAGTTTTATTCTACTTTTAACTTGACGGAGCCGAGTTCTTTCCAACCCGGAGAGAATGACGTGACATTAAGATCTCATTTCTTCTACATCAAAATCTCATTTCTTTGGATGTTGTGTGGTTATATTGTAACCACTTCAGAGGTCCATTTACCATTGTATACAATGCCGGAACTAGGAGAAAAGGGTGGTGGTTTGTGGTTTCCATTTAGGTGATTGAGCCACCTGAGACACCTTGCATGTAAGTTCCATTTTAACTCCATCTATCAAGAAGAAAACTCATTTATAGACCTTCATTGTGAAGGCAGATCGCCTTCAAAATTTGCCCTTCATTTATATCTACAAGTGGCTTACCCATAATTTTTCTTGGACAACCAGTTGAGAACCTTCCTACATGTGGTATATCATATCGACATCAATATTTGTTTGAAGCTTCTAACTATTATGCTCAGAAGAACAATGCATTTCCTTTTGCAGAAGACTAGATGCATTTAAAGATACTGAACGTATAAAGAACAGAGAAAATGATGCATAAAAGTGTGGAAAACAAGAACAAAACGTACATACCTTTTAACTCAAAGATTGGATGATGATGACAAGTACTCCGTTTTAATCTTCTGTAATCTTGCGACAACATCTGTCATTGGAATTCTTTCCTTTGGCGAGTACCTTGAGCACAGCAACCCCAATTCGATGATTAATGATAGGCATTGGTCCATGGCTGTTAGGTCCTGTGGTGGTCCCTCATTATTGGAATGATCCTTCAGTAGATTGTGGTCTACAACATCCAATACAGAAACTGGATGTGCCTTGCATACCCATTCTCTCAAGTTTGAATCTTCACCAAACATGGCATCAGATGGCCTTCTTCCAGTAAACGTTTCTAATAATAGAATTCCAAAGCTGTAGACATCGCCCATTTTTGACACTGCTCCTGTAAATGCATACTCTGTTGCAAAGAGTACATGCAATGCATTAATTTCACAACTTAAGATTGACATTTATGAAGTTGATGCTTTGGTTGTCTCATTATCTAAGAAAATATATTCATCTAAATTTGCATTACTTATAAAAGCAGTGTTTAGATTGAGGAGGAGAGGAAAACATTAACTGGTTTTAACAACTTGTTTATTTTTTTTCATCCCTACAAACTTCCAACTGGGACACTAGAGCAACATAGAACTGCAACACAGAGGCCCATTTGCATGTACATAAACTAGTTTTTAAGACAACGACTAAAAAGTATTAACTCAATAAGTATAATCATTTGGGTATTAAAACCCCTTTAGTTACTAACAAAATTATTAGCAAAAGCTCATTACTGTAATCACTGAAAAGATCACTACTAGAAGTTCTCTCCTCATCTCTCTTTGTTGGTGTGTATCAAAAATCCAAAATTAGGTTATGTATGAGAAATTGTTAATTGTTGAGGGGATTGCTTGTTAATTTTAAAATTAATAAGGGTTATCCGAGAACATGTCATATATTTCTTTCAACCTATCCTAAAATAAATATACAAAGGAATATGACTTTAAAGTTTGATACTGAACATAATTTTATTTGTTTGATTACCTGGAGCTATATAACCAATGGTTCCTGTGTGCTTGTTGATGATTATAGACCGACTATCAGCATACAGCAGTTTGGAGATACCAAAGTCGCTCACGTGTGCTACCATCTCTTCATCTAGCAATACATTTCTTGGCTTCAAATCACAATGCAATACTACATCTGGATGGTGATGGTGGAGGTATTCGAGTGCCAATGACACATCTACCATTATATTCACCTTTGTAGTAGATTTAAGCAGTAGTTGTCAGAGTACAACCAATCTTCAAGGCTCCCATTAGGCATGAATTGGAGGACTAAAGCTTTAAAGTCTAAATTAGAGCATACGCTAATGATT
>JAVJIF010021658.1:0-74182 GCA_038442645.1 Agave tequilana
GTGAATTTTGGAGGAGGAAGGGAGGTGATGGAGGTGAGTTTTGTTGAAATTAGTAGTGGTTGGTGGTTGATGGAGATGAAGACGGTGGTGGAGTGGAGAGGTGTTGTGGGAGAGTGGGTGGCCGGCGGCGGCGGCGGCGATGGTGGATGGGGCGGTGGATTTGGAGGAGTTGGTCGGGTGTTTTAGTGGGGGAGATGAAATGGAAATAAGGAGAAGGGGAGAAAGGAAAGGAGTTAAAAGGAAGAAGAAGTAAAAGGAATTATGGAAAGTGATTGGGGGGGGGGGGGGCGAGCAGCCCATCATGCTGGTTGCTTGCTGCAGACCCAGCTGCAGGGGGATGGTTTCGGCAGTGGGGTGGTTGGGGTGCAGGGCATGGAGGAGAAAGAGAAAAGAAGAAAAGGGAAAGGAAAATAAGGAAAAGAAAGAAAGGAAAAAAAATAAGAAAATAAATTTATAAAAAATTATTATAAAATAATATAATTATTAGAATATCCTGAGAGTATAAAGTAAAGGAGTGGAGAAGGAAAAAGCAAGAAAAGGAAAGATCGAAAAAATAATATTATTATTTTAATAGGGCAAAAATTTGACTGTGTTCAGAATCGTCCGAAAAATTCTCAAAATAGCAAATATTATTTTAAGATACTTGGTGAAATAAGATTTGAGAATTCAATTTAGTTTTCAATTAAAAATTTAAAATCTTCCAGCGATACCGGCCGACACCAGAATCGGTCAAATTTTGATAATTTGAAAAATCACAAAAATATTTTTTAAATAGAAAATGAAATTGTGAGAAGTATCGTGGAAGCCGTTTTTGAAAATTCAATCCCGTTTGAAAATTAAAAATTCGGGAATCAGTCAGCGATGCTGACCGCACCGGTTTTGGAGATTTTGCAGAAAAATTTCAGAAAATTCCAAAAAATCATGAAAAATCTAAAATATTAGAAAATAGTCTCTGATACTGAAATCGGTCAAATCAGACTATCAGAAAGTCAAATCGGGTTACAGGCTGGTATCAGGTTCCCGGTCCGGGTCAGGGCTTACTCTAGATCTGAGAATCCAGATCCGATACTCAATAATATAAGCAATCACAACTCAAAACACATACAGGAAGAAAACTGAACAATACAGTCGAAATTTTTTTTGGGACACGTATCTGGGTACGTATCTCTGCTACGGGGTGCTACACAATATAAAATATTTTGATATAAAAAAATGTTGTAACATATAAAAATCTCTCTCCATTCAGACTGCAATTACTGCACTGCAACTGAAATCAGAGACTGGGTGAGGCGCGCAATGTGTGCGGTGGAGGTGTTCAATGCACGGGCCCATATATATACTGTGGTGGTCAAAATCTGACTCCCTCCAAGATGACGACATGTGCTCCGCAAGATTCTCTCCGTTCTGAGGCTTCCTCTGCTCTAAAAACTTCTGCTTCAAATCAAACAGCTCCAACAAACAGATCAGCCTTAATCTCCGCCCACAGTTATGCAGCTTTATAATCCTCCACGTTCATAACATGCAACGCCACTCAGTGCGAGCAATTATGGACAATGACGGATTTTTCTGCATGCAATTCTAACAAACCAGCACCACAGATCGCGGCCAAACAAGCCTACACACGCAAATCATGCAGTCATGAAGATCACATCCGTACTCGTCTGTCTCCATACCAACAGCTCATTCCAGTATAAGCACGCCTCCTCCTCCAACGAAGAAGAGGACTCTGAGAGACGACCTCTTGAGACTCTGAGACTTTAGACTTTTAACGTCCCCATTCTCCTGTAATTCATGTCACCTGAGAATTAAAGTGGAGTCCTTTTCTTTTCCGTGGTTTTTTCTAATTAATATGTGCGTCCATTTTTTCTCTGTTGTGCTTTATTTACTTGCACCATTTCATTTATCACTTGTGACGGAATTACCCCAACCCCACCGCGCACACCCACACACACAGAGGCGAGAGTGTCTAATTAGTTATTAGCCCATGAAAGTAGACTTTGGAAAAATATTTATCCACCGGACCGCTTGCGGGTCTGATTCCATATTCAGAAACCCACATTCAATCTCAGTGACTCAGATCAGAACCGGATTGACATAAACCAGATCCGCCCCGTTTTGAACCCAAGTTCGGGTATTCATCTTTAGTCCATTTGAATTCTAGTAGTCGCATAGGCTGAGAACAAGAAAGAAGACGACGGAGACGAAGGCAGAAGAAAGCGAGAGGGGAATGGGTCGCAGGATACTCAACGAGGCGCTGCGGACCATCACTACCGCTCGAGGTACTATATAGTCTTTTTCTCAATTAATAGGTTTCTCTATAACAATTTTGCATTTTGTTGATTGATTGCTTGTAAAACTAGAGTCTTGATGCTGCTGTGATTGGGGATTTCGATTTAGGGGTTAGGGTTTTGAGGAGGTTTTACAAAGAATTAGAAACATGAGTGTGGTTGAGGTCGAACCGTACATCGATTCAAGAGTTGGCCCGGAATCAGATATTTGATCCCAAATTTAATCTTATTCATGTTTAATATCAAAGTGTTTTAAAACATCAAGAAGGAGATTGTTATAAACAGGAGCACAGACAAAAAAAGCAAGGTGAGAATTTATTTTCTAATCGCTTTACAAATGATTGGATATCTTTATTCATGAAGAGCAAACACAAGAAAGGAATGCCAACAAAAGGGGCAAAAAATTTAACTAGTATACAACTCTGTCGGTGGTGGAAACTGATTGACAAAGAGGCGGAGAAGGAGAGTGAGGAGGAGGAAGAAGGGAGGAGGAGGAGGAAGAAGGTGGGGGGAGGGTTTGGCTTTTATGGATGGAGGAGGATGAGGAGGAGGAAGAAAGTGGGGGGAGGGTTTTGGCTTTTATGGAAGGAGGAAGAGAACGAGGGAGAAGAAGAAGGTGGGGGGAGGGTTTTGGCTTTTATGAAGGAGGGGGAGGGGAGAGGACGGTGGTCTCTCTCTCTCTCTCTCTCTCTCTTACGGAAGACGGATAGACAGACGAACAAAATTTCTATATGAGTCACGAGGAGAAAACCTCTCTTAGGTCGGTTTTGAAAATAGTGCTCTAGTTGTGAAATCTGCTATCTGAATAATACCTTGATACAAATCACCAATCGTTAAGCATTAAGAACTATGTTGCACGGACACAGACACAGACACCCCTACACCTGCAAGATACGGCACAGCACACTGACACACAATAAAGTTCAAAAAAGTATACAGAAAATAGAAGTATCATGTCCTATGCGTGTGTGGCTTTACATTTGAAGTGTCTGTGATTTCCTAGATAAAGAACTTCCTTAAACTATTATGTGATATAGAACAATTAATAACCAATCCATTCAAACTACGAGCAATAGTTCCAGATTAAGTGTGCTTAATAATTCATTAAAAACAGGTGATAAAATGAGAGTATTCGGTGTTTGGCCTAGAATTGTGGAATTCTATTTTTCTCGAATAGCTGAGTCATCCTGTGATCAGGTTTCTTTGTGGATTTTGTGTTTTTCCACTTTAATCTTGTTGAGATTGCAACATAGTTGTGTGTGAATTTCTGGAATGAATCAACATGAGCTCAGTGAAAAAGGGATCTCTCCAAGTCCCAAAGATGCCACAAAACCTACAAAGCCAATCCTGTATCCCCAAAACCACCATGAGTGTATACAAGCTATCATTCCCTGAAACATCGTGGCAGCCATCATTGTGCCCTCGGCCTTGCCTCCACCGCTGTCATCACACTTGCTGTCAGAATTTGTATATCTTCTTGAAGATTATGAATGACTTTTCCTTGTGGTTTATACTACCTCCATTGTGTACTTACACATGGACCAATTTCAAAAACGCGAGCAATATTACACTGAAGAAAATGTTTAACTTCAACGCATATTTTATTACACGGTTTTGCTTGTTAACGTGGTTAAGAGAAATGGAGAAACTCACCCTTGGATCAAGGAACAAGCTGTTTGCATAATGGACATAAATGATGTGAAAGAGTTACCCAGGGAGATAGATTATGTCCAGATTTCTGTTTTTCATAATTTTACTCGGATTGAGTTAGATTAAACAAGTCCTTCAATTAAACATCAGTTCAGGATACACTAAAGTGAAGAATTAGACAGTACTCATCACGTGAAGACGAAGTGAAACGATAGCAGCCTTTTCATGATTTGGTTCAATTATTTTTGTAATCTCCTTTACTCTTTCATGAACATGTATAAAAGTCGAAGCTTTACTTTTATAGGATAGTTTTTAGAATGAATATAATGAGTGATCCTCTTATCTATCTATTCACTTCCTCTTCTTCCTCATTTCCACTTTGTGCGTCTAGTTGCTACATTTTTTTCAATGTGCATCTAGTACAAGTGTAACGCCCTGATCTCGCGGAGATGGAGACGTTGCTGTAATGTATATACGCAAGGCGGAAATGCCCTCACATATGTGCGCTAAGCATCTAAAGGTAAGAATCAAAGTACGAAAATACAATAGTAATATACATTCCAACAATAATAGTACAAGCACACTGTTAGCACAGAGTGAGATACAATATTACAGAATATTAGATGACCAAGAAGCGTAAAAGCACGATTTACAATATAAAAACACTGAAAATACTCAGGAGCAGCAAAATGAGAATCTCGTGAGCCGATCAAGGGGTCTGGAAGAAAAGGGGCTCCAGACGGTCAAACCGCTAATCCACACTTCCGCTGCGCACTCTGATTAGCTATAACAAGTTCACCACGGTTCAAACTCCGAGATCTGGACATAAAAATTTAGGGTTGTCAAAAAATAACCCAGCGAGTGCAATATGAGATCAAGTAGCGTGCACAGGCAAACACCAAGTGTACAAGAATTTATAGTGTGTGTGGTCTCAAGTCAATCAGGCAAGCAATGAACATTAAAGTAAATGATAAACTGTAACGCCCGAGTCCACAGATACGGGGACGTCACTGCGACGTATATACGTAGGTCATAACTTGCCCCCACGTATATACGCTAAGCATAAAAGTACAACAAGAAACAGAGTACACGACAAAGCGTGGTATCCATACATATGCCAACACGAGAAGTACACATACAAAGTTATCACAGGATATTATAAAGTATTACACATGACGTGTGCATTACATCATAACCAAGTCCAAAAGAATATATCAGTGTGTATACAAAAAGCTCACGAGTAGGATGGAGATCCCGTGAGACAAAAGGAGAGAGTCTGGCACGAGGACCGGAGCTAATCTGCCTGTTCACTAAAGAAAGCCTGATCTTCGGTGGATGGCTCCACTTCGACCCAAGCCTCGGAATCTGAATATGCAAATCCAAGGGATCAAGACATATAACAATGAACAAAATATATATGGCCAAATGGCTAGGATACATGAATAAAGAAAACTGGAACGGTCTAATGAATATAAACCAACAGGTAAGGAAAGCATATAACTGAAGTCAGAAAGGAATGAATGCATAGCTCTAGTCTATTATATTATTACTTGCTTTACTGTGATATCTAGCTATGTGACCCAGCGTCCCAGCGCACATAGATCCATATCCTAGTAACTCAAGGTTGTTATTGGAAACAGCGGGGGTATCGACGAACTATGTTTACAGTGGACCCCGTACATGCCCGGGATAACGGTCCAGGATTGTTCCGTTGCTTGGTGACGGAAGCCAGCCGCTAGGCTATTCAGGAGGGTCTTATGTATGCCCTTAGTCATGACTGATTCAGGAATAGGGAGCAAGCACTCCCCTCGGTCCCCTGGTGTACCGCAGGTTAGACCGGAATATGATTGTACAATATACCTACTACCACTGTAAACACGAACACGTATCGATATCCGCATATTCCCCCGACCCATATGTAAGTTGGTGCTTTTATGTAAAAGTCAAGTGTATCATGCTTAGTTTTAAGAGATGGCATGATAAGTGGTGATATTACTATTTAACATGTCATGAAACGAGTATATGCAATGGCAAGTCATGAGGCATTAAGAAATACATCCATTCAGTAATAGATCATGTAGTGCCAGTATTGAAGCATGAACAAGCAAGATATAATACACATGTAACAAGCATAAGAACCAAATTCAGAACAGAAATTAACTATGACACACAGTCAGAATTAGTCGACTAGGGTAAGGGTTAGTCGACTAATAGGGGCCTCTAGTCGACTAACAGTCTGGGTTAGTCGACTAAAACAGGGATACAGAGAGTTGGAATTCTGTTTCAGGGAAAGTAGTCGACTAGGGTTGTAAGGGTAGTCGACTAACAGGGAACTATTAGTCGACTAATGGATACTTAAGTCGACTAAGTTTGAGATACAGAGAGTTGAGTCTATTTCAGGAGTCGACTAGGGGAATTCTAGTAGTCGACTAGGGATATCTAGTCGACTGGTAATTTAGTATAGTCGACTAAAACTGTGAAATCCTGAAAGTCTAAGTTTAACTACAGTGGATTAGTCGACTAGTCCCTAGGTATAGTCGACTAATCGTAGGGAAAAACAGTGAACAGAACAGAATTTCTGGAAGTGTGTTTGATGGTCCAAACCGAGGTTTTTGGTAACCTAGGTGTACAAGAAGTGTAGATACAAGTGTTCTAGGGCTAATTCAAGTCTTGGTGAGTGAAATACTCACTTGGAACCGTTTGATTCGAGCTAGTGAGCTTGAAAAGGTTGTTGACGACGAGTAGCTCCCAAATGACCCTTGGCGACGGAGAGAGCTACGATCCAAGCTCCAAAGAAGTGACTGAGCTGGAGATGAAGAGTTTGGAGAGTTCTTGGAGCTAGGGTTTTGGTTGAAGAAGGAGAGGATTTTTGGAGAGAGTTTCTCTTGTTGAAGTGAAAGAGGAGAAAAGAGTGATTTGCAAATGAAAATTTTTATAAGGTTGGGATTTTGTAAAGGGGTTGGAATTTAGATGGATGAGAGGGGCTTTCTTGCAAAAAGGGAGGGGTGAGGTGTCCTCACCTGGCCACTTGGCCGGCCATGGGAAGGAGAGAGAGTGAGTGGGGTTAGGTGAAGGGTGAGTGGGAATTGAGGTGGCACATGAGGTGGAAAATGGAATTTGCAATAATTGAAAAATGCCCGAAATTCAAGTATCTCGGAATGACCTGAAAATTTTACCAAAAATCAAGAATAATATATGAAGACTAATAGTGAAATCCTTTTTAAGAAATACTTTATAGTTTTAAAACTAAAAATCCCGGAATCAGTTATCTACCGACTCCGTTGGAGTTTTCATAAATTTATAAAATTCTCAGAAAAAGTATTTAAGTAGGGAATATGATTCTAAGAAATAAAGTCTAAAGGACCATCTAGAAATTCCTAACTGTTTGAGAATTAAAATTCCAGGAATCGATCAGCGACACTGGTCGACACCGGTTTGTTTGAAGAAATTCATTTTAATTCAAGAAAAATCCAGAAAATCCTAGAAAATCTAGTATATTGGAAAATGATATTTGAAAGTGAAATCGGTCAAATACAGGAAGTAAATCGAAAAATACGATCGAAAAGCTGAATACGCAACTAAGTACGTATTCCGGGAACGGGTATTACAATCTACCCACCTTACAAAAATTTCGTCCTCGAAATTTCGTAAAGTGAAAGGGAACAGATAAATAAGGACAAGAAGGAAGATAACGGTAGATAAGAATAAGGATAAGAACAAGAATCGGAATAAGAAGGAAGAGTCTTACCAATCAAGTTGTGAAGAGATGAGGGTAACGCTCACGGATGACATCTTCTCGCTCCCACGTGGCCTCTCCTGGTGCATGCCTGTTCCAAGACACCAATACTAATGGTATAGCCTTGTTCTTCAATGCCTTCACACTCTTATCCAAAATGGCCATCGGCTCCTCCTGATACGATAAATCTGGCTGCAGTTCCAGTTCTGAATGGTCCAAAATATGACTATCATCCTTCACATACTTCCTCAGCTGTGACACGTGGAATACATCGTGAACTCCGTCCAAAGATGGCGGTAACGCCAACCTGTAAGACACCTCTCCCACTCGATCCAAAATCTCGAATGGGCCGATATATCTTGGACTAAGTTTTTCACGCGTACCGAACCGGATTACTCCTTTGGTAGGTGATATCTTCAGGAATACATGATCTCCGGTCTGGAATTCCAATGGCCTTCTCTGTGTGTCAGCCCAACTCTTCTGCCGACTCTGCGCTGCCCTGAGGTGGTCTCTGATAATCCTGACCTTGTCTGTTGTCTGAATCAGAATCTCTGGCCCCAAAAGTCTTCTCTCACCGACTTCATCCCAACAAATCGGAGACCTACACTTCCTCCCATACAATGCTTCAAATGGTGCCATCTTGATACTTGCTTGATAACTGTTATTATAAGAAAACTCCGCCAAGTGAAGATGGTCTTCCATGATCCCTGGAATTCAATCATGCAGGCCCTCAACATATCCTCAAGAATCTGGATAGTCCTCTCCGATTGTCCGTCTGTCTGAGGATGATATGATGTACTGAATTTCAGACGAGTCCTTAGACTTTCTTGGAGACTCTCCCAGAAATGAGATCTGAATCTGGTGTCTCGGTCTGATACAATACTAACAGGAACTCCATGTAGACGAACTATCTCTTCAAGTACTTGTCTACCAAGACCTCTGTTGACTGTCCCACCCTGAATGGTATAAAGTGAGCTGACTTGGTGAGACGGTCAATGATTACCCACACAGCATTATTACCTTAGGACTTCGAGGCAATGCCGTAACAAAATCCATGGTAATGTGCTCCCACTTCCACTCGGGAATCGGTAAAGGTTGCAGAAGTCCCGCCGTCCTCTGATGCTCAATCTTAACCTGCTGACAAACCAAGCACTTGGCAACAAACTGGGCTATCTCCCTCTTCATGGCATTCCACCAAAACTGCTTCTTCATATCCTGATACATCTTGTTTCCCCCGGGTGTATGGAATATGCTGAACTGTGAGCTTCCGCCAAAATCTTCTGCCGAACTTCTCCTTGGGGAACACAAAGCCTGCTACCAAAATATAAGGCACCATCCGGACGAATACTGATATCAGTCCTCAATCCAGCCTCTACCTGAGCTCGGAACTGTTGCAATCTGGGGTCTTCCTTCTGAGCTTCCTTGATCTCATCTATTAATGTAGACTGAATCTGCAAAGCCATGAGCTGTCCTGCCTCCTCAGCTCCTCGAACCAACATCAAGTCCAATCTGATAATGTCCTGAATCAACTCCTTCTGCTGAGTGATTTGGACAAGCACCCTATTCTCTGGCATCCTGCTCAGTGCATCCGGTACTGTATTGACCTTGCCTGGATGGTATTGCAAGTCAATATCATAGTCCGCCATCAGCTCCAGCCACCGCCTCTGCCTCATGTTCAACTCCTTCTGTGAGAAAATATACTTGAGGCTCTTGTGATCCGTGTATATCAACACCTTATCTCCCAGAAGATAATGCCTCCAAATCTTCAAAGCAAATATAACAGCTGCTAGCTCCAAGTCATGAGTTGGGTAGTTCCGCTCATGAGGCTTCAGTTGCCTAGATGCATATGCTATAACATGATCATGTTGCATAAGCACACACCCCAGGCCTTTCCTGATGCATCACTGAATATGACCATCCCTCCTCTCCCTGAGGGAGTCCTCAAGATTGGAGCTGAAATGAGCCTCTGCTTCAACTGCTCAAATGCTGCAGTACATTCCCAAGTCCAAATGTACCTCTCTCCTTTCGGGTGAGCTTGGTCAACGGGGCTGCAATCCTAGAGAAATCCTGGCAAAGCGTCTGTAATATCCTGCTAGTCCAAGAAAACTCTTAACCTCAGTCACCGTCCTCGGAGTTGGCCAATCCTTCACTGCTTGGACCTTGCTGGGATCCACCGAGATTCCTTCTGCTGAAACAATGTGCCCAAGGAGGCTATACTGTCCAACAGAAGAAGCACACTTGCTCCTCTTGGCATGAAGCTGCTCCTGCTGGAGGGTCTGCAACACAATCCTCAAGTGTTCTGCATGCTCCTTGTTGTTCTTGGAATAGATCAAGATGTCATCTATGAAGACAACAACGAACTGATCCAGGTAGGGCGAGAACACTCGGTTCATCAAATCCATGAAAACTGCAGGGGCATTGGTGACTCCGAAAGGCATAACTAGGAATTCATAGTGGCCATAACGGGTCCTGAATGCCGTCTTCGGATATCCTCTGTCTTCATCCTTAGCTGATGGTACCCCGACTGCAAATCCAACTTAGAGAATACCCGGGCTCCATGAAGCTGATCAAACAAATCATCAATCCTTGGCAAGGGATACTTGTTCTTGATGGTAACCTTGTTCAATTCCCTGTAATCAATACAAAGTCTCTTACCACCATCCTTCTTGTTCGCCAATAGCACTGGAGCACCCCATGGCGAAGCACTTGGCCGAATCAATCCCTTATCAGAGTACTCCTGCAGCTGCTTCTTCAGAATCTCTAGCTCCGTCGGTGCCATCCTGTACGGAGCCTTAGATATAGGAGCTGTCCCAGGCACAGTATCAATTGAGAACTCGATCACCCTTTTTGGTGGCAGTCCTGAGATCTCAGCAAACACTCCTGGAAATTCATCCCACACCGGTACTCCTTTCTGAACCCCTGAAGTAGTCAACCGAGTCTTTCTCTTGGTAGACTTCACCTCACCACAAAATTGAAATTCCGGTTGACGGGGAATCCTGAAAATAATCTTCTTCTCCCTACAGTCAATAACTGCATGGTATTGACTGAGCCAGGTCATGCCTAAGATTACGTCGTACCCTTTGGTGTCTAGCACGAGCATATCTATGGCCAAGGTCTTATCACAAAGTTCCACTGGACAATCAACACAGACCCTAGAAGACATGACTACTCCATTCCCAGTACTAATCTCCCATTTGAGGTCTAACACCCTAACAGGTATAGAATGCAATGCCCAAAATGATCTGATTGAGATAAAACAATGTGAAGCACCGGAATCGAAGAGGGCTAAAACAGGTTGAGAATGCACCTGATATACCTGTTATCACCTCCTCAGAAGTCTCAGCTTCCACCTCCGTCAAGTTGTAGGCTTGACCTCTTCCACGCCCTGCTGCTGTCCTAGCTCCCTCTGGACTGGGCGAACAACATGCTGTGGAGGAAGGGGAAGAGCTCTCCTCATCACTGGTCCCTGATTCCTCTGCCCAAGTGGCCCTGGAAGTGCTCTCTGTCCATTGGGTCCTGGAAGTGCTGGCAAAGCTTGACCGGCTATCCCCATCCTTCTGTGCGGACAGGCTTCTATAGAATGATCCCTGGATCCACACACCAAACACAATCCATTTGCCCTACGGCAATACTGACGAATGTGGCCCGGTTTCTGACAATAACTGCAGAAGGTCGATGGTTGGCCCGCCTGGTAAGGAGCTGGTCTGAATTGCTGCCTCATCTGCACCTTCGCTGCTCTGAATGGGCCTCCTCTCCCCATTGGTGGAAACGGCCTCTTCATGGCCTGGTTCCTCATCTGATCCTCTCGCTTCTTCTCCAACCCACGCTCCACTTCCCGAGCTATGGTAAGAACCCCTGAATAAGTCTTCAGCTGTTGGGGCATTAAGAACATCTGAATGTCCATCTGCAAGCCCTGCTGGAACCTACTTGCCCGCTTCTCCTCGTCCGTTACCATGTACGGGGCAAAGCGGCTCAGTCTGAGAAATTCCGCGGCATACTCGTCCACGGACCTACTCCCTTGCTGTAGCCTGATGAATTGTTCTTCCATGTCCTTCTGAGCAGTGGCAGGGAAGAACCTGCTATAAAAGCTCTTGGAGAACGTGTCCCAGGTGACAGGTTTCTCCAATCTGGCCTCTTCAGCTAGCACTAAGTTCTGGCTATGTCCTTCAGCTGAATCTTGGCGACCTCCACTTGATTCTCCTTCGGTACTCTGGCCGCATTCAACAAGTCTGCGGTATCTGTCAGCCATTGTTCAGCATCCAAGGGCTTCTCTTCTCCCGAGAAGATGGCTGGTTGCAGCCTCCTGAAGTCCGATACATTTCCCGGCCTCTGCTCCTTCGGTGCTGCCAATTCTTGCCTGAGGAGTTCAGTCTGCTGCTGCTGGTTTTCCATCATGGTCTGAATGACCTTCAGAATATCCACATTCTCCCCTGTGGGTCCATTCGATGCTTGCCCCGAGTGGTTACGGCCCGTCCTTCTCTCCATACCGATGGTGAAAGATAACTGGAATTGGAAAAATGGAAGGAATTTAGGACACAAGGGATGGAATCAAGGAGGAATCAAGAAGGACTAGATAACTTTGTACATTGTAGTTGGCACCAGCAAATCATAAATTGCTGCTTGATTGTACTTTAGGTGTGAGAGCCTAGGCTCTGATACCAACCTGTAACGCCCCGAGTCCACAGATACGGGGACGTCACTGCGACGTATATACGTAGGTCATAACTTGCCCCTACGTATATACGCTAAGCATAAAAGTACAACAAGAAACAGAGTACACGACAAAGCGTGGTATCCATACATATGCCAACACGAGAAGTACACATACAAAGTTATCACAGGATATTATAAAGTATTACACATGACGTGTGCATTACATCATAACCAAGTCCAAAAGAATATATACAGTGTGTATACAAAAAGCTCACGAGTAGGATGGAGATCCGTGAGACAAAAGGAGAGAGTCTGGCACGAGGACCGGAGCTAATCTGCCTGTTCACTAAAGAAAGCCTGATCTTCGGTGGATGGCTCCACTTCGACCCAAGCCTCGGAATCTGAATATGCAAATCCAAGGGATCAAGACATATAACAATGAACAATATATATGGCCAAATGGCTAGGATACATGAATAAAGAAAACTGGAACGGTCTAATGAATATAAACCAACAGGTAAGGAAAGCATATATAACTGAAGTCAGAAAGGAATGAATGCATAGCTCTAGTCTATTATTATTATTACTTGCTTTACTGTGATATCTAGCTATGTGACCCAGCGTCCCAGCGCACATAGATCCATATCCTAGTAACTCAAGGTTGTTATTGGAAACAGCGGGGTATCGACGAACTATGTTTACAGTGGACCCCGTACATGCCCGGGATAACGGTCCAGGATTGTTCCGTTGCTTGGTGACGGAAGCCAGCCGCTAGGCTATTCAGGAGGGTCTTATGTATGCCCTTAGTCATGACTGATTCAGGAATAGGGAGCAAGCACTCCCCTCGGTCCCCTGGTGTACCGCAGGTTAGACCGGAATATGATTGTACAATATACCTACTACCACTGTAAACACGAACACGTATCGATATCCGCATATTTCCCCCGACCCATATGTAAGTTGGTGCTTTTTATGTAAAAGTCAAGTGTATCATGCTTAGTTTTAAGAGATGGCATGATAAGTGGTGATATTACTATTTAACATGTCATGAAACGAGTATATGCAATGGCAAGTCATGAGGCATTAAGAAATACATCCATTCAGTAATAGATCATGTAGTGCCAGTATTGAAGCATGAACAAGCAAGATATAATACACATGTAACAAGCATAAGAACCAAATTCAGAACAGAAATTAACTATGACACACAGTCAGAATTAGTCGACTAGGGGTAGGGTTAGTCGACTAATAGGGGCCTCTAGTCGACTAACAGTCTGGGTTAGTCGACTAAAACAGGGATACAGAGAGTTGGAATTCTGTTTCAGGGAAAGTTAGTCGACTAGGGTTGTAAGGGTAGTCGACTAACAGGGAACTATTAGTTGACTAATGGATACTTAAGTCGACTAAGTTTGAGATACAGAGAGTTGAGTCTATTTCAGGAGTCGACTAGGGGAATTCTAGTAGTCGACTAGGGATATCTAGTCGACTGGTAATTTAGTATAGTCGACTAAAACTGTGAAATCCTGAAAGTCTAAGTTTTAACTACAGTGGATTAGTCGACTAGTCCCTAGGTATAGTCGACTAATCGTAGGGAAAAACAGTGAACAGAACAGAATTTCTGGAAGTGTGTTTGATGGTCCAAACCGAGGTTTTTGGTAACCTAGGTGTACAAGAAGTGTAGATACAAGTGTTCTAGGGCTAATTCAAGTCTTGGTGAGTGAAATACTCACTTGGAACCGTTTGATTCGAGCTAGTGAGCTTGAAAAGGTTGTTGACGACGAGTAGCTCCCAAATGACCCTTGGCGACGGAGAGAGCTACGATCCAAGCTCCAAAGAAGTGACTTGAGCTGGAGATGAAGAGTTTGGAGAGTTCTTGGAGCTAGGGTTTTGGTTGAAGAAGGAGAGGATTTTTGGAGAAGTTTCTCTTGTTGAAGTGAAAGAGAGAGAAAAGAGTGATTTGCAAATGAAAATGTATTTATAAGGTTGGGATTTTGTAAAGGGGTTGGAATTTAGATGGATGAGAGGGGCTTTCTTGCAAAAGGGAGGGGTGAGGTGTCCCTCACCTGGCCACTTGGCCGGCCATGGGAAGGAGAGAGAGTGAGTGGGGTTAGGTGAAGGGTGAGTGGGAATTGAGGTGGCACATGAGGTGGAAAATGGAATTTGCAATAATTGAAAAATGCCCGAAATTCAAGTATCTCGGAATGACCTGAAAATTTTACCAAAAATCAAGAATAATATATGAAGACTAATAGTGAAATCCTTTTAAGAAATACTTTATAGTTTTAAAACTAAAAATCCCGGAATCAGTTATCTACCGACTCCGTTGGAGTTTTCATAAATTTATAAAATTCTCAGAAAAAGTATTTAAGTAGGGAATATGATTCTAAGAAATAAAGTCTAAAGGACCATCTAGAAATTCCTAACTGTTTGAGAATTAAAATTCCAGGAATCGATCAGCGTCACTGGTCGACACCGGTTTTGAAGAAATTCATTTTAATTCAAGAAAAATCCAGAAAATCTAGAAAATCTAGTATATTGGAAAATGATATTTGAAAGTGAAATCGGTCAAATACAGGAAGTAAATCGAAAAATACGATCGAAAAGCTGAATACGCAACTAAGTACGTATTCCGGGAACGGGGTATTACAATCTACCCACCTTACAAAAATTTCGTCCTCGAAATTTCGTAAAGTGAAAGGGGAACAGATAAATAAGGACAAGAAGGAAGATAACGGTAGATAAGAATAAGGATAAGAACAAGAATCGGAATAAGAAGGAAGAGTCTTACCAATCAAGTTGTGAAGAGATGAGGGTAACGCTCACGGATGACATCTTCTCGCTCCCACGTGGCCTCTCCTGGTGCATGCCTGTTCCAAGACACCAACACTAATGGTATAGCCTTGTTCTTCAATGCCTTCACACTCTTATCCAAAATGGCCATCGGCTCCTCCTGATACGATAAATCTGGCTGCAGTTCCAGTTCTGAATGGTCCAAAATATGACTATCATCCTTCACATACTTCCTCAGCTGTGACACGTGGAATACATCGTGAACTCCGTCCAAAGATGGCGGTAACGCCAACCTGTAAGACACCTCTCCCACTCGATCCAAAATCTCGAATGGGCCGATATATCTTGGACTAAGTTTTCCACGCGTACCGAACCGGATTACTCCTTTGGTAGGTGATATCTTCAGGAATACATGATCTCCGGTCTGGAATTCCAATGGCCTTCTCTGTGTGTCAGCCCAACTCTTCTGCCGACTCTGCGCTGCCCTGAGGTGGTCTCTGATAATCCTGACCTTGTCTGTTGTCTGAATCAGAATCTCTGGCCCCAAAAGTCTTCTCTCACCGACTTCATCCCAACAAATCGGAGACCTACACTTCCTCCCATACATGCTTCAAATGGTGCCATCTTGATACTTGCTTGATAACTGTTATTATAAGAAAACTCCGCCAAGTGAAGATGGTCTTCCCATGATCCCTGGAATTCAATCATGCAGGCCCTCAACATATCCTCAAGAATCTGGATAGTCCTCTCCGATTGTCCGTCTGTCTGAGGATGATATGATGTACTGAATTTCAGACGAGTCCCTAGACTTTCTTGGAGACTCTCCCAGAAATGAGATCTGAATCTGGTGTCTCGGTCTGATACAATACTAACAGGAACTCCATGTAGACGAACTATCTCCTTCAAGTACTTGTCTACCAAGACCTCTGTTGACTGTCCCACCCTGAATGGTATAAAGTGAGCTGACTTGGTGAGACGGTCAATGATTACCCACACAGCATTATTACCTTTAGGACTTCGAGGCAATGCCGTAACAAAATCCATGGTAATGTGCTCCCACTTCCACTCGGGAATCGGTAAAGGTTGCAGAAGTCCCGCCGTCCTCTGATGCTCAATCTTAACCTGCTGACAAACCAAGCACTTGGCAACAAACTGGGCTATCTCCCTCTTCATGGCATTCCACCAAAACTGCTTCTTCATATCCTGATACATCTTGTTTCCCCCCGGGTGTATGGAATATGCTGAACTGTGAGCTTCCGCCAAAATCTTCTGCCGAACTTCTCCTTGGGGAACACAAAGCCTGCTACCAAAATATAAGGCACCATCCGGACGAATACTGATATCAGTCCTCAATCCAGCCTCTACCTGAGCTCGGAACTGTTGCAATCTGGGGTCTTCCTTCTGAGCTTCCTTGATCTCATCTATTAATGTAGACTGAATCTGCAAAGCCATGAGCTGTCCTGCCTCCTCAGCTCCTCGAACCAACATCAAGTCCAATCTGATAATGTCCTGAATCAACTCCTTCTGCTGAGTGATTTGGACAAGCACCCTATTCTCTGGCATCCTGCTCAGTGCATCCGGTACTGTATTGACCTTGCCTGGATGGTATTGCAAGTCAATATCATAGTCCGCCATCAGCTCCAGCCACCGCCTCTGCCTCATGTTCAACTCCTTCTGTGAGAAAATATACTTGAGGCTCTTGTGATCCGTGTATATCAACACCTTATCTCCCAGAAGATAATGCCTCCAAATCTTCAAAGCAAATATAACAGCTGCTAGCTCCAAGTCATGAGTTGGGTAGTTCCGCTCATGAGGCTTCAGTTGCCTAGATGCATATGCTATAACATGATCATGTTGCATAAGCACACACCCCAGGCCTTTCCCTGATGCATCACTGAATATGACCATCCCTCCTCTCCCTGAGGGAGTCCTCAAGATTGGAGCTGAAATGAGCCTCTGCTTCAACTGCTCAAATGCTGCAGTACATTCCCAAGTCCAAATGTACCTCTCTCCTTTCTTTCGGGTGAGCTTGGTCAACGGGGCTGCAATCCTAGAGAAATCCTGGACAAAGCGTCTGTAATATCCTGCTAGTCCAAGAAAACTCTTAACCTCAGTCACCGTCCTCGGAGTTGGCCAATCCTTCACTGCTTGGACCTTGCTGGGATCCACCGAGATTCCTTCTGCTGAAACAATGTGCCCAAGGAAGGCTATACTGTCCAACCAGAAGTCACACTTGCTCCTCTTGGCATGAAGCTGCTCCTGCTGGAGGGTCTGCAACACAATCCTCAAGTGTTCTGCATGCTCCTTGTTGTTCTTGGAATAGATCAAGATGTCATCTATGAAGACAACAACGAACTGATCCAGGTAGGGCGAGAACACTCGGTTCATCAAATCCATGAAAACTGCAGGGGCATTGGTGACTCCGAAAGGCATAACTAGGAATTCATAGTGGCCATAACGGGTCCTGAATGCCGTCTTCGGGATATCCTCTGTCTTCATCCTTAGCTGATGGTACCCCGACTGCAAATCCAACTTAGAGAATACCCGGGCTCCATGAAGCTGATCAAACAAATCATCAATCCTTGGCAAGGGATACTTGTTCTTGATGGTAACCTTGTTCAATTCCCTGTAATCAATACAAAGTCTCTTACCACCATCCTTCTTGTTCGCCAATAGCACTGGAGCACCCCATGGCGAAGCACTTGGCCGAATCAATCCCTTATCAGAGTACTCCTGCAGCTGCTTCTTCAGAATCTCTAGCTCCGTCGGTGCCATCCTGTACGGAGCCTTAGATATAGGAGCTGTCCCAGGCACAGTATCAATTGAGAACTCGATCACCCTTTTTGGTGGCAGTCCTGAGATCTCAGCAAACACTCCTGGAAATTCATCCCACACCGGTACTCCTTTCTGAACCCCTGAAGTAGTCAACCGAGTCTTTCTCTTGGTAGACTTCACCTCACCACAAAATTGAAATTCCGGTTGACGGGGAATCCTGAAAATAATCTTCTTCTCCCTACAGTCAATAACTGCATGGTATTGACTGAGCCAGGTCATGCCTAAGATTACGTCGTACCCTTTGGTGTCTAGCACGAGCATATCTATGGCCAAGGTCTTATCACAAAGTTCCACTGGACAATCAACACAGACCCTAGAAGACATGACTACTCCATTCCCAGTACTAATCTCCCATTTGAGGTCTAACACCCTAACAGGTATAGAATGCAATGCCACAAAATGATCTGAGATAAAACAATGTGAAGCACCGGAATCGAAGAGGGCTAAAACAGGTTGAGAATGCACCCTGATATTACCTGTTATCACCTCCTCAGAAGTCTCAGCTTCCACCTCCGTCAAGTTGTAGGCTTGACCTCTTCCACGCCCTGCTGCTGTCCTAGCTCCCCTCTGGACTGGGCGAACAACATGCTGTGGAGGAAGGGGAAGAGCTCTCCTCATCACTGGTCCCTGATTCCTCTGCCCAAGTGGCCCTGGAAGTGCTCTCTGTCCATTGGGTCCTGGAAGTGCTGGCAAAGCTTGACCGGCTATCCCCATCCTTCTGTGCGGACAGGCTTCTATAGAATGATCCCTGGATCCACACACCAAACACAATCCATTTGCCCTACGGCAATACTGACGAATGTGGCCCGGTTTCTGACAATAACTGCAGAAGGTCGATGGTTGGCCCGCCTGGTAAGGAGCTGGTCTGAATTGCTGCCTCATCTGCACCTTCGCTGCTCTGAATGGGCCTCCTCTCCCCATTGGTGGAAACGGCCTCTTCATGGCCTGGTTCCTCATCTGATCCTCTCGCTTCTTCTCCAACCCACGCTCCACTTCCCGAGCTATGGTAAGAACCCCTGAATAAGTCTTCAGCTGTTGGGGCATTAAGAACATCTGAATGTCCATCTGCAAGCCCTGCTGGAACCTACTTGCCCGCTTCTCCTCGTCCGTTACCATGTACGGGGCAAAGCGGCTCAGTCTGAGAAATTCCGCGGCATACTCGTCCACGGACCTACTCCCTTGCTGTAGCCTGATGAATTGTTCTTCCATGTCCTTCTGAGCAGTGGCAGGGAAGAACCTGCTATAAAAGCTCTTGGAGAACGTGTCCCAGGTGACAGGTTTCTCCAATCTGGCCTCTTCAGCTAGCCACCAAGTTCTGGCTATGTCCTTCAGCTGAATCTTGGCGACCTCCACTTGATTCTCCTTCGGTACTCTGGCCGCATTCAACAAGTCTGCGGTATCTGTCAGCCATTGTTCAGCATCCAAGGGCTTCTCTTCTCCCGAGAAGATGGCTGGTTGCAGCCTCCTGAAGTCCGATACATTTCCGGCCTCTGCTCCTTCGGTGCTGCCAATTCTTGCCTGAGGAGTTCAGTCTGCTGCTGCTGGTTTTCCATCATGGTCTGAATGACCTTCAGAATATCCACATTCTCCCCTGTGGGTCCATTCGATGCTTGCCCCGAGTGGTTACGGCCCGTCCTTCTCTCCATACCGATTGGTGAAAGATAACTGGAATTGGAAAAATGGAAGGAATTTAGGACACAAGGGATGGAATCAAGGAGGAATCAAGAAGGACTAGATAACTTTGTACATTGTAGTTGGCACCAGCAAATCATAAATTTGCTGCTTGATTGTACTTTAGGTGTGAGAGCCTAGGCTCTGATACCAACCTGTAACGCCCCGAGTCCACAGATACGGGGACGTCACTGCGACGTATATACGTAGGTCATAACTTGCCCCTACGTATATACGCTAAGCATAAAAGTACAACAAGAAACAGAGTACACGACAAAGCGTGGTATCCATACATATGCCAACACGAGAAGTACACATACAAAGTTATCACAGGATATTATAAAGTATTACACATGACGTGTGCATTACATCATAACCAAGTCCAAAAGAATATATACACTGTGTATACAAAAAGCTCACGAGTAGGATGGAGATCCCGTGAGACAAAAGGAGAGAGTCTGGCACGAGGACCGGAGCTAATCTGCCTGTTCACTAAAGAAAGCCTGATCTTCGGTGGATGGCTCCACTTCGACCCAAGCCTCGGAATCTGAATATGCAAATCCAAGGGATCAAGACATATAACAATGAACAATATATATGGCCAAATGGCTAGGATACATGAATAAAGAAAACTGGAACGGTCTAATGAATATAAACCAACAGGTAAGGAAAGCATATATAACTGAAGTCAGAAAGGAATGAATGCATAGCTCTAGTCTATTATTATTATTACTTGCTTTACTGTGATATCTAGCTATGTGACCCAGCGTCCCAGCGCACATAGATCCATATCCTAGTAACTCAAGGTTGTTATTGGAAACAGCGGGGGTATCGACGAACTATGTTTACAGTGGACCCCGTACATGCCCGGGATAACGGTCCAGGATTGTTCCGTTGCTTGGTGACGGAAGCCAGCCGCTAGGCTATTCAGGAGGGTCTTATGTATGCCCTTAGTCATGACTGATTCAGGAATAGGGAGCAAGCACTCCCCTCGGTCCCCTGGTGTACCGCAGGTTAGACCGGAATATGATTGTACAATATACCTACTACCACTGTAAACACGAACACGTATCGATATCCGCATATTTCCCCCGACCCATATGTAAGTTGGTGCTTTTTATGTAAAAGTCAAGTGTATCATGCTTAGTTTTAAGAGATGGCATGATAAGTGGTGATATTACTATTTAACATGTCATGAAACGAGTATATGCAATGGCAAGTCATGAGGCATTAAGAAATACATCCATTCAGTAATAGATCATGTAGTGCCAGTATTGAAGCATGAACAAGCAAGATATAATACACATGTAACAAGCATAAGAACCAAATTCAGAACAGAAATTAACTATGACACACAGTCAGAATTAGTCGACTAGGGGTAAGGGTTAGTCGACTAATAGGGGCCTCTAGTCGACTAACAGTCTGGGTTAGTCGACTAAAACAGGGATACAGAGAGTTGGAATTCTGTTTCAGGGAAAGTTAGTCGACTAGGGTTGTAAGGGTAGTCGACTAACAGGGAACTATTAGTCGACTAATGGATACTTAAGTCGACTAAGTTTGAGATACAGAGAGTTGAGTCTATTTCAGGAGTCGACTAGGGGAATTCTAGTAGTCGACTAGGGATATCTAGTCGACTGGTAATTTAGTATAGTCGACTAAAACTGTGAAATCCTGAAAGTCTAAGTTTTAACTACAGTGGATAGTCGACTAGTCCCTAGGTATAGTCGACTAATCGTAGGGAAAAACAGTGAACAGAACAAATTTCTGGAAGTGTGTTTGATGGTCCAAACCGAGGTTTTTGGTAACCTAGGTGTACAAGAAGTGTAGATACAAGTGTTCTAGGGCTAATTCAAGTCTTGGTGAGTGAAATACTCACTTGGAACTGTTTGATTCGAGCTAGTGAGCTTGAAAAGGTTGTTGACGACGAGTAGCTCCCAAATGACCCTTGGCGACGGAGAGAGCTACGATCCAAGCTCCAAAGAAGTGACTTGAGCTGGAGATGAAGAGTTTGGAGAGTTCTTGGAGCTAGGGTTTTGGTTGAAGAAGGAGAGGATTTTTGGAGAAGTTTCTCTTGTTGAAGTGAAAGAGGAGAAAAGAGTGATTTGCAAATGAAAATGTATTTATAAGGTTGGGATTTTGTAAAGGGGTTGGAATTTAGATGGATGAGAGGGGCTTTCTTGCAAAAAGGGAGGGGTGAGGTGTCCCTCACCTGGCCACTTGGCCGCCATGGGAAGGAGAGAGAGTGAGTGGGGTTAGGTGAAGGGTGAGTGGGAATTGAGGTGGCACATGAGGTGGAAAATGGAATTTGCAATAATTGAAAAAATGCCCGAAATTCAAGTATCTCGGAATGACCTGAAAATTTTACCAAAAATCAAGAATAATATATGAAGACTAATAGTGAAATCCTTTTTAAGAAATACTTTATAGTTTTAAAACTAAAAATCCCGGAATCAGTTATCTACCGACTCCGTTGGAGTTTTCATAAATTTATAAAATTCTCAGAAAAAGTATTTAAGTAGGGAATATGATTCTAAGAAATAAAGTCTAAAGGACCATCTAGAAATTCCTAACTGTTTGAGAATTAAAATTCTAGGAATCGATCAGCGTCACTGGTCGACACCGTTTTTGAAGAAATTCATTTAATTCAAGAAAAATCCAGAAAATCCTAGAAAATCTAGTATATTGGAAAATGATATTTGAAAGTGAAATCGGTCAAATACAGGAAGTAAATCGAAAAATACGATCGAAAAGCTGAATACGCAACTAAGTACGTATTCCGGGAACGGGGTATTACATAAACATAGAAGCGGAACTAGACTAGGAAAAAAGCATGTAATGAGGCACCAAATAAAGTGTATATGCAAAAGTGGACAAAAACTAGTTGTATAAACTCAATTACTGGATTCATAAGATTAGTACGTCAAGGGGATAATTCAAATAAGGAAACTCTCATATATATACTATATACTCTATTTCACCAACAACTGAGTATATACAACCAGAATTGCTTATAAACATGTTTGTCAATATTCTTGTATGTAGAGTAGGGCAGGTGAATCCAGCATCTGGAGTACAAGTTATGTTTGAAATTGATATACAGGTGGTAAACAGGATAACTTAATTATATAATAATAACAATAATCAGTATCACTTGTTATTTTAATCATTTTCCTCTGGTGTCCCATACTACTGGCAGCTCATACTAGATTCCGTACTTCCAGCATAACAGATCCGAATTCTGATATACAAATATCATTATTCGAATGGGAGAGTGACCAAATAACATTTGCTCCTGACTTTATTATTGTTAGGTAATTAAGTTATGTCAAGTAAGGGATAAGGCATAGTGAATTAAGTTATTCAATAATGATTATCATGATATTTTAATCATTTTCCTACCAGTTCACCTATCACTGGCGGTCCATATTAGAGTTTGTACTCTGGTAGAACTCACTCGGATCTGATATGGGTGTACCAATGTCCGAACGAAGGAATGACCAAATATCGCACGTTTCTAATACTATTATTGTTGGGTTATATTATTATTATCCATCAGATTCACATGTTCAGGTATGTGCACGGTTCAAAGACTCGGCCGAGTCGGAGACGAGTCAGCCGAGTCGTATCCGTCTCGGCCCGCTCCGAGACGAGTCCAAGTCACGAGTCGGTCGACTCAACTCAGAGGAGACTGACTCGGCCGAGAATCCGAGTTGACTCGGTCGACTCGACATTACGATGATGATTTTGTGCCTCATCGCAATTCAATGTGGAAATAACTACATTAGAATGTATTTATGAATGTAGTTTGTGCAATTTACTATATTATGCATGTATTTTGATATGCTTATACCGACGACGCGTGTATTTATGCACTCGCTTTATGTTTAGTGTGCTAGGTGATATATTTTGGACACATGTTACATGAATGAGGATGTCTACATTTTTTAAGATTTGTCGTGATTTTTTCAGAATTTTTGAGCTTTCTATGTAGCGTTTTGCGTATATCACCCAATACCGATCCGAGTCGCCGAGATCGATTCGTCTCAGTGCCCGCCGAGTCGGCAACCGAGACCACAACTATGAACCATGGGTATGTGTCACCGATACACATACATCCACATATGAATAAAACGAGTTATATTGGAAACTGATGAAGAGCTGATGGGTCATATTTATAGTAGGTCTCGCCTCTGCCGGGATTACAGCTCAGGAGATCAGGCTACTACTTCTGAGGACTTATATTACGTCTCACACGACACTTCAACTACTGCTTCCGAGAACTTATATTACTCCTCACACGTCACTTTATAGGGGACTTATATTATGCCCCACACGACACTTCAGTATAGTAATCCACCATTATAAAGTAAACACGTCATCATACCGACATTCATCAGTTCCCACATCCCCAGTGTATGTTGAGTATTTTATAATAAATTATCCAGTGATAAAGTCTACAATATATCAAAGGTAATCCAATATCCATGATTAGCCATTTACGGGGATCCACAGGAGTACAATATCAGGAGTAGAATATCAGGAGTTTTCTTATTACAGGGGTTCAGAATACAGGAGTTTAGGAGTACCAGATTCTGGTAGCAGTAGAATAATCATGTCAATTCTCCGTAAAGACGAAATCATGAATCAGATCATATAATCAGTCAGGTGTCACAATATCGGGTCAAGTGTATCAGTACCAACTATTAAGTGTTATATATCAGGTGTCAGATATCAGATGTCAGATGTCATAATACCGGGTGAAGTGTGCAGTACAAGCCAAATACACAAGATACAAATGAATACATGATCACCACATCACGTGTCAGGCAATTTACAAGTCATGTAACATGGTACAAGAAAACAATATAATTAAATATTTTCATATCAATAATTACCAATTATATTATCAATAGATAAGCGGAGTTAATAAAGCCCGAGGGCTAACAGGAAGTATAATACAAGTAAAGTATGTAACATGCATTAGTAACGTACTTGCAAAGCATGTATAATATTAGAAAAGCTCTCACAAATCATGTATCAAGCAGTATAACATGTATCATGTATTAAACACCAAAATAGTATTCACCAAGGATGTAACAATAATAAAAAATACTCGCCCAATGTAAAATATAGTACTTGCCCAAATGCCGAAAAGGAGTACTCGCAAAGCATGTAACAAATGTTAGAATAGTAATCATAAAACATGTAACAAATATTAGATTAGTAATCGCAAAACATGCATCAAATATTAGAATAGTAATCACAAAGCATGTGTCAAGCATAAGAAAAAGCACTCGATAATACAGAGAAATAGTATTCGCCTCAAATCATGAAACTGAAAGTACACCTAGAGGGGGGGTAAATAGGTGTACAGCTAATCTAATGAACTAAATGCGGAAATTAAAACTTAAATAGCAACACACTTAGTGTAACCAACGAGTGTAGCTGAATTCCCGGTGAAGGGCTCTGGACTAACTCCTCTTGATTCCTCTGAATAAGAGTTGAGGTGCTATATGAAGCTCTCGTGGCTAAGCACAAGTGAGGCACACACAAACAAGCCAAGCATATAATTTATGAATGATCAATATGAAATGATGCAAGACACAATATAAAAGAGAGAGAGAATAAGAGTCAATGGATCAAACGCAAACACCGCGATATGTTTCGAGGTTCGAGTACACAGCTCTACGTTCCCGCCTTCACACAGAAGGATTTCCAATCCACTAACTTGTTCACACAGGACTCCCACACATGGAACCTCCACTGAGGATTGGGGCAATACAACCGAGAGTACACAACTCCTCTCTCAATTACAAAACCACCTCTACACTTAGAGGCTAGGCACAAAGCCACCAATATCAACCTCACAAATGAGGGATAGACACAAAGCCAATACAAACACAATCAACCTCTTACTAGAGGGATAGGGCACAAAGCCACCACTCCAAAAATCAACCTCTACACAAGAGGGATAACACAAAGTAGGAGGGTTTACAACTTGGTGATCAAAAGATCACAAACCAATTCTTTCTCCACAAAACAAAGATCCTATAGAGAGGATAGAATGATAAGCTCAAGTGTGAGAAAACAAAGTGTTTTGAACAAAGAAAATTACTTGAGAAAATCTCCAAATAGATATAGAATTTTTAACCAAAAATCAATTTCCAAAAGACTATTTTCTTTGAAATAACAAACACTTTAAAAACAAATAGAGAAGAGGAATTTGAACCCAAAACTTTTTGCTTAGAACACTAGAAAAGATCTGAAATTTTTCACTCTAAAAATCTTAGCCAAAACAGTCAAAGATTGGGGTATTTAAAGACCCCAACAAAAACTAGTCGTTGGCAGCTGACTAGGCCCAGTTTGGCCTTCCGGTCGACCGGTCGGTCGACCGGCCTACGTAAAAAAAAAAGTGACCGTTGAGCCTGCCGGTCGACCGCCCGGTCGACCGTGCCAATCCAGAGAGCAAATTGCTCTCTGGCCGGTCGATCGCTCGGTCGACCGTGCCAAGCCTCACGGTCGACCGTTCGGTCGACCGCCCCTACCCGAGAGTGGGGTACTTGCAGTCGGTCGACCGCTCGGTCGACCGGCCCAAGTGGCTGGTCAGCGTGCACGACTTTGTGCACGTCGGTCGACTGGTTCGGTCGACCGACTCTGGGTCCGGTCGACCGGCCCGGTCGATCGCCAGAGCCTGGCAGGGCATCTTAAGTGATTTAAAACTTGATTTTATTATCCTATAAAATCCCATAAAATTTCTAAAAATCCACAAAAATAAGTTCAGTATAATACATTGATATACAAACATGTTTGAGTAAAATCAAACCATGTTACAAATATTTTGAACTATTTTTGTAACTTAGAAATTTTGCCAAAAATCAAAACCTGTATTTCTAAAACTTGAATTTTTCAAATAAAAATCCGATTTTTTCAAAACTCATCCAATATAAAAACATGATATTTAAACAACTTGAAGCATGTTGCATATGGATATAAATCTAATATACATGAAAGATATATATACCAATGTTTTTTGACAATAATCCGAAAATATGTTTTGTTAAAACACAAAACTCCAAATACATGAATAGGCATATCAAAATAAGTTTGTCTAAGATACGAAGCATACATGTATATAGAACAAATCTAATATACATTAAACCATGTAAACTGTATTTGATTCTATCCATTCATGAAAATCAAGATTGGTTAAACCAAAAACCGAAAACCAAAACATGAAACTTAAACAAGTGTGTGTTGTGAACTTGAGCATATCACACTATCTAGTCTTTACAAATGGATCTAAAAATATAAACTAAACTATGTACCGAGGTCTTCTTGTAGAGCTCCGTCTCCAAGTCGACTCGATCCAAACGTGATCCACCGAGCTTGACTCCAACGAGTGCTAGGGTATGAACTTTGACGCTCGGGCTCTTGAATCACCATGAAAAGCTTCAAAACACCTTTGTTGAAGCTAATCACTTACTAATATCTTGGTTAAGTATCTGAAACTAAATATCACAAGATTATTAGTAAGCATAACTACATGAGTTAATCATCATCAAAACTAGAGTGGAAGGCCTCTGGGCCAACAATCTCCCCCTTTTTGATGATGACAAAACTCATGGAGTTATTATATGCATGGATTAAAGTTAAGCTTCAAAGAAGCTCCCCCTTAATTCATACATAGCAATAAAAAATAAGATATTCAATGAAACACATGATATTAAATAAAAGTATGCAACAACTAGGAGAGAGAAACATGCATAAAACAAACATATGTTTCAAAAACCTTCTTCCCTTTTTGTTTAAACTCTCAAAAATAATAAACATGCATATTAAAATCAAATACTTCTCCCCCTTTTTGTCAATCATCAACAAAGGGGTCAAGAGAACAATATTCTACCCTTTTTGTCTTAAACAAAAAAAAAATCAATAAGGGGTGAAATCAAAACAAAACTTTCTTGATACCAATTGTAAGAAATAAATATATCAATCATGATATCAATGAAATATACCAATTGAAAGTACATAATGTGGTACATAAAACAAATTTTTTTAGTATAAATTTAAATACCAATTGATACCAATTGTAAGTAAATACCAATTAAATACCAATTGTAAATACATAAAACATTTTGAGCAATTCAACCAAAAATTTTGATATCAATAAAACATACCAATTGTAAGTAAACTTATAGGCAATCTTGATACCAATTTGAAAAGATTAGTACCAATTGAAAGTATTTTTCATTAAAAGCATATGATACCAAAATAATCAATATTCTTTTTCAATTATTTTAACATAAAGTGTGGGAGTAGAATAACAAAAGTAATTGAAAGGTGAAATATAAATTCTCCCCCTTTATGAAATACCAAATAAAATAATGCATAAGCTTGTATATGATACCAATTGAAACATAATCAATTGAAATAAAATAGTCATTGAAGAAATCAAGCTTAGCATAACCAAAATTTGTGCTCAAAAATATAGAGATATAGTAAGTACAAATAAAGCATATATATATGTATGAAAAATTTAATACCAATCGAAATTGATACTATTTGAAGTTGAAAGCATACATATATAAAAACATATATGAGTATACAAAAAGAATGTCAATAGTGATACCAATTGAAAAAAAATCCAATGATACCAATTAAAAACATAATAAGATCAAGTGTATAACTCATATTACCAACCTCCCATTTCATGCACATGTTTAAAAAGATTTTCAATATTAAGCATACAAGACATGGTCGCCCAACCAACCGCCCTTGAATGGAAAGGGTTTTCAAAAATAGGTTTGAAAATAGTTTAGCATAATTGAAAACTCTTTCAAAATGAAGAATACGAACTAGTTATAAGAAAAATTTGTAAACTAATACGAAATCCTTCAAGTAAGGAATAAAATAAAAATATATTCTATGAAACATGAAAATCACTCAACAATTGACACTCAAAAGATATAAACTCATATATGACTCATGAAAACAAAATCATGAGAAAACCTCAAATAATGTGAGTGTACAAGTTTTGTGTGAAGACATCATCATGAAAATAGACAATTTAGCTCTATTATGAAATTCCTTAAAAACATGAAAATCATCAAAACTAGAATCCTTCAAGGTATATGTATGTCATATACAAACTAAAGTATACATACATATTCAAATATAAACGAGTCCACAAAAGTATATGCATGAAGGCAAGTGGCTCAAGAATGTATATGTATAGCTAATAGTTTAGACAAAATAGACACATACATGAAGTTAAACATAAATATGAAAACATGTACGAAATGTGAATACAAGTCAAATGCATGAATCATCAAAACTTGGCTATACTAGTACATCTAATGGGTACAAATAAGCGTTCAAGCACAAACATGTAATAATCTATTTGTGGCTTATTAGTTGTACAAGTATATATCCAAGTTTTAATGAAAACTAACATTTAAACATGTAATCAAAACATGAAGCATCAAAACAAAAACTCATATGATCATTATGTACATGCACATGCATAGATTTAGGACATACACATTAGTTAAAACAAATGTGAGAATACAAAGATATAAATCCATATTAAACATGGGTGTCTCAAATAACTAAACATGTATATCACTAATCTAAATATCATGGCATATAACGTATTAATCATGAAACATCAAAACATGCTAAAATTAATGACATGAAAAGCATGTAAATATAAATAAGGAGTAAGAGATCGTTACCAAACCAATAGGGCACATCTCCATATCTCTAAAACAAGGTGGTCCTGACACCAAACTCCCCTTGAAAGTGATGCATCCAAATAGTCCTCTTTTAAGCTCGGAACGCATCCACCTCAAGGCACCATTACTCTCACGTCATGCGAGAGCCCACACCTACATCAAATACAATAGGGGTGGTCTTTGGTACCCACACTCTTTTGGGTCCATGAGGGTTAGTTTCTTTCCTAACCCAAACAAATTTGGTTGCTAAATTTACATCATGTATTTTATCATAGCAAAATTTAGCAAGGTGGCCCTTATGTCCACAATGTGTACAAGTGTACACATGCGCATACATCGTGTTATGAGTGTGTACGTGAGGAGCATGTGTATGCCGTGTATGATGTGCATGCAAAGATGGAACTTGTTTCTTTCGAAACATAGATTCCAAACGTGTATGGCTTAAAACACAATGGCTCAAAGCGGAGCCCAAACAATCCACACTCTTCTTTAACAAATTTATATCATTTTCAATTAGAGAAGAAGTGCATGCAATAGATGTGCTAGAAAATGAATCTACACTAGCATGGCAAACATGTGAATCTATATCATTATTCAAAGAAACATTTTTCTTTAAACAATCTTTCAATTCTTGTGAGATCAAATCAATTTTGTTTTTCAAAGAATCATTTTCTTTTAAAACAAAATCAAGTTTTGAGGATATAACTTTATTTTTCTTCAAAACTTCATTACTATCATTTCTATTTTTCAAAATCTCATTTTCCTTTAGGGCAAGGTCTAGTTGAGATTTAAGTGAGTCACGTTCACTTGAAATCTCTTCCTTTTCTTGCAAAACCAATTCAAGTTTTGAAAGCAAATCTTTATTTTCATTGTTAAGTCCTAAACTTTTCTTTTCAAAAGATTATATTTTTCTAACAATTTTTCACATACAATTGATAGTTTTTCATTTAAAATATTTGGATCAACATAATCATTACTAGAAGAACTAGCATCATCACTATCTAATTGAGTTTCCGAGTATACCTCAAGGGAGTCATTCCCTTGGACTATGTAGCATTGTTGCTCGGATTCTCTACTAGATTCATCCTCCACAATGCTGGGCGTTTGTAGCTCGGAGGAGGTCAACGTATTCCACACTGCAAAGGCAGAATCACAGTTAGAAACTAAGCACAAATATTCTTTGTTAAGCGTGCTTCTAAGTGCCTCAAGGGCTTGTGCATTGGCCTCTATATGCTTGCTATTACCAAGATAGGATTTCTTGGTAGCGGCAAGGAAAACATGCAAGCCTAGGGCTTTTAGATACATGGACATCATAAATTTTCACATGTCAATGTTGGAGACATCAAACATGGGAGGTGACAAGCAATCCATGAGTGTGTGTAAACAATATACGTGTGCAAATACAAATGATAGATTAGCAAACCAAGATCACACTCCTAGGTGGTTAAACCAAATATCAGGAGTGTAGGCTCTGATACCAATTGAAAGTACACCTAGAGGGGGGGTGAATAGGTGTACGGCTAATCTAATGAACTAAATGCGAAAATTAAAACTTAAATAGCAACACACTTAGTGTAACCAACGAGTGTAGCCGAATTCCCGGTGAAGGGCTCTGGACTAACTCCTCTTGATTCCTCTGAATAAGAGTTGAGGCGCTATATGAAGCTCTCGTGGTTAAGCACAAGTGAGGCACACACAAACAAGCCAAGCATATAATTTATGAATGATCAATATGAAATGATGCAAGGCACAATATAAAAGAGAGAGAGTAAGAGTCAATGGATCAAACGCAAATACCGCGATATGTTTCGAGGTTCGAGCACACAGCTCTACGTCCCTGCCTTCACACAGAAGGATTTCCAATCCACTAACTTGTCCACACAGGATTCCCACACAGGGAACCTCCACTGAGGATTTGGGGCAATACAACCGGGAGTACACAACTCCTCTCTCAATTACAAACACTACCTCTACACTTAGAGGCTAGGCACAAAGCCACCAATATCAACCTCACAAATGAGGGATAGGCACAAAGCCAATACAAAAACAATCAACCTCTCACTAGAGGGATAGGGCACAAAGCCACCACTCCAAAAATCAACCTCTACACAAGAGGGGTACACAAAGTAGGAGGGTTTACAACTTGGTGATCAAAAGACCGCAAACCAATTCTTTTTCTCACAAAACAAAGATCTTATAGAGAGGATAGAATGATAAGCTCAAGTGTGAGAAAACAAAGTGTTTTGAACAAAGAAAATCACTTGGAAAAATCTCCAAATAGATATAGAATTTTTAGACCAAAAATTAATTCCCAAAAGACTATTTTCTTTGAAATAACAAACACTTTAAAAACAAATAGAGAATAGGAATTTTGAACCCAAAACTTTTTGCTTAAAACACTAGAAAAGATCTGGAATTTTTCACTCTAAAAATCTTAGCCAAAACAGCCAAAGATTGGGGTATTTAAAGGCCCCAACAAAAACTAGCCGTTGGCAGCTGACTAGGCCCAGTTTGGCCTTCCGGTTGACCGGCCAACGGTCAAAAAAAGTGACTGTTAAGCCTGCCGATCGACCGCCCGGTCGACCGTGCCAATCCAGAGAGCAAATTGCTCTCTGGCCGGTCGACCGCTCGGTTGACCGTGCCAAGCCTCACGGTCGACCGTCCGGTCGACCGCCCCCACCCGAGAGTGGGGTACTTGCAGTCGGTCGACCGCTTCGGTCGACCGGCCCAAGTGGCTGGTCAGCGTGCACGACTTTGTGCATGTCGGTGGACTGGTCCGGTCGACCGACTCTGGGTCCGGTCGACCGGCCCGGTCGACCGCCAGAGCCTGGCAGGGCATCTTAAGGGATTTAAAACTTGGTTTTTATTATCCTATAAAATCTCATAAAATTTCTAAAAATTCACAAAAATAAGTTCAGTATAATACATTAATATACAAACATGTTTGAGTAAAATCAAACCATGTTACAAACATTTTGAACTATTTTTGTAACTTAGAAATTTTGCCGAAAATCAAAACCTGTATTTTCTAAAACTTGAATTTTTCAAATGGAAATCCGATTTTTTAAAACTCATCCAAATACAAAAACATGATATTTAAAAAACTTGAAGCATGTTGCATATGGATATAAATCCAATATACATGAAAGATATATATACCAATATTTTTTGACAATAATCCGAAAATATGTTTTGTTAAAACACAAAACTCCAAACACATGAATAGGCATATCAAAATAAGTTTGTCTAAGATATGAAGCATACATGTATATAGAACAAATCTAATATATATTAAACCATGTAAACTTGTATTTGATTCTATCTATTCATGAAAACCAAGATTGATTAAACCAAAAACCGAAAATCAAAACATGAAACTTAAACAAGTGTGTGTGTTGTGAACTTGAGCATATCACACTATCTAGTCTTTACAAATGGATCTAAAATATAAACTAAACTATGTACCGAGGTCTTCTTGTAGAGCTCCGTCTCCAAGTCGATTCGATCTAAACGTGATCCACCGAGTTTGACTCCAACGAGTGCTAGGGTATGAACTTTGACGCTCGGGCTCTTGAATCACCATGAAAAGCTCCAAAACACTTTTGTTGAAGCTAATCACCATATCTTGGTTAAGTATCTGAAACTAAATATCACAAGATTATTAGTAAACATAACTATATGAGTTAATCATCATCAAAACTAGAGTGGAAGGCCTCTTGGCCAACAGAAACATCGAGCACGATTCTGGAACTCCGCGAAATCCAAGCATACGCGTTCGCGTGATAGAGAGTAGAGTGAGGAGAGAGAAGAGAGAAGTAAAGAGACAAGAGAGAGATAGAGAAAGAAACTATAAAGAGGAGAGAGAAAGAGGGAAAGAGAGAGTGTAAGAGGAGAGAGAAAGAATGAAAGAGAGAAATTTACAACAAGGAAAGAAAAGAAGAAAGAAAGAAAGAAGGAAGAAGAAAGAGAAAGTGGGGAAGGGTAGTTGGCCGGCGGCCTGGAGGTCGTCGGAGTTGGCTGGCGGGTCTGAGCGGCCGGCGGCCACGGCCGGGGTGCTGGCGGCAAGTGGGGCCTAGGTGGTGAAGGTGGTAGAGAGTGGTGAAGTTGATGATGATGTTGTTATTGTGGAGATAATGATGGTAGTGATAGAGTGGGATAATGGAGGTGGAGTTGGTGGTGTTATGGGTGATGGAAGTGGTGGCGGAAGTTGTGGTGGAGAATGGTGGTAGCGGGTAGAGATGGTGGTGGCGCGATGAACGTGGTGGTTGAAGTGAAGGTGATAGAATGGTGGAGTAGAGATGTTGGTGGTAGGGATGATCGTGATGGTGGTGATGAAGTGGTGATGGGAGGAGGGAATGGAGGAGATGGAGGTGAATGAGGTGAAGTTTGTGATAATGGTGGTGTTGAAGATGATGGTGAAGAAGGAGAGGGATGGGAGGAGGTGGTAGCTTGGGGGTGTGGGTGGCCAGAGGAGGCGGTTGGAGGGGGCGGCGCCGGCGGCGATGGTGCTGTTGATGGTCGGCCAAAGAAGAGGAAGGGATCTGTTGAGGGAGAATGGAGGTGAGAGGAAAAAAAAAGAAAAAAAAAGAAAGAGATAGAGAGAGTGATAAATAAATAAAAGAAGAGAGAAAAGAATGTGATGTGAGAGGGGATGGGCTTGTTGGCAGGTGATGGGAAATGTATGTGGGGTTGGTTGGCTGCTCATGGGAGAGGAAAAGAAAGAGAAAATAAAGAAAAGAAATGTTAAAAAATCAATATAAATATATTATTATAATAAGGTGAATTTTTGAATAATCTAGAAAGGTCCGCAAAATTTTTTAAAATAGTAAATATTATACTGAGAGTCATGGTGAAATCGGATTTAAGAAATTCAATCCCGTTTGTAAATTAAAAATTTTAGAATCGATCGGCGATACTGGTCGTATCGAATTTAGAAAACTACACAAAATAACTCAGAAAATTTTCAGAAAATTTTAAAATATCTAAATATTAAAAAACTGAAATTGATCATATCTGACTATCAAAAAGGTCAAATCAGACAGTACACTGGGATCGGGTCACGGGTTCAGACTCGGTCTGACCCGGAATCTAAAAACTTGAATCTGATACCAAATAATAATATAAATAAACATAAAACAAAAATGAATACAAGGAGAAATAGGAAATACGATCGAAAAATCGGGACATGAATCTGGGTACGATCCCGGGGACGGGGTGTTACAATCTACCCACCCCACAAAAATTTCATCCTCGAAATTTCGATAAGGAGGGAATGAATAAGGAAAAACTAGAGTTGATGAGAATAGCATGATAAAGTGGATATGATAATAAAAAGTTTACCAACTTAAGACATGATAAATGAGGATAATGGTTACGGGTGTCACCTTCAGGTTCCTTGTTCCAAATACTGGGCACCACTTCTTGTTTTCACTTCATCTGGTACTTCAGTTTCCTCGGTGGTCAAATGATATGCTTGCTTCTTTCTTCCATCTGCTCTACCTCTTGGTCTTCTCTGTGCTTGATTGAAGGCATACTGCGGGGAAGGAAATGGAGTTCTCTTTTCGACTGGTCCTGAGCATGGTTCAAAGACTCGGCCGAGTCGGAGACGAGTCGGCCGAGACGGTCCGAGTCACGAGTCGGTCGACTCAACTCAGAGGAGACTGACTAGGCCGAGAATCGGAATTGACTCGGTCGATTCGACATTATGATGATAATTTTGTGTCTCATCGCAATTCAATGTGGAAATAACTACATTAGCATGTACTTATGAATGTAGTTTGTTCAATTTACTATATTGTGCATGTATTTTGATATGCTTCTACCGACGACGCGTGTATTTATACTTTCGCTTTATGTTTTAGTGTGCTAGGTGATATATTTTGGACATGTGATACATGAATGCGGATGTCTACATTTTTTTAAGATTTATCGTGATTTTTTCAGAATTTTTTAGCTTTCTATGTAGCGTTTTGCGCGTATCGCACGATACCGATCCGAGTCACCGAGACCGATCCGTCTCAGTACCCACCGAGTTGGCGACCGAGACCGCGACTGTGAACCATGGTCCTGAGTTCCTTCTCACCGGTGGACAGAAGTGCTGGTCGAATGTCGCATTCCCTATCCTTCTAAATGAACAATTCCCTATTAAATGACCTCCGGACCTACATACTAAGCATACTCTGTTTGCCATTCGGCAGTCGCGTTTGTCGTGTCCGAGTTTCAGATAGTACCCACATCTCATCTGCTGAGGGAGAGGTCAGAGTGATCGCTCGGCTAGCGGGGTATCTAGGGGTCTGATTGAGTCTTCACCTCCCATGTCTACAATTTGATCCCTCTGCTGCAATCTGATGAATTGTTCTTCCATCTCTTTATGTGTCATCTTAAAGAAGAACCTCTCATAGGAACTCTTCGAGAACTGGTCTCCAGTGATGGCTTCTCTAGTCTAGCTTCTTCTACCAACCACCAAGTTCTGGCCACATCCCTTAGTTGTATCTTAGCCACTTCCACCTGATTCTCATCTAATATTCGAGCTGCCTTTATAAGATTTGTTGTATACATCAGTCATTGCTCTGCATCCAATGGCCTTTCGATTCCAGAAAATCTTCTAGGTTGCAGCTTTCTGAAATCAGACACATTCACTGATCTCTGTTCATGTGGTGCTATCAATAAACCCTGGTGTAAGATCTTTGTCTGCTTATGCTGGTTTTTCATTATACTCTGTAGGAGCCTCATCTGATTATCAATTCTTCCACTAGGACCACCCTGAGAAGAGCCAGAACTCTCACGATTGTTCCATCTTTCCATGTTCAAGTTGGTCTAAAGATAACTAGAAACTGAAAGGGAAAAGATGGAAGGATTTCAGGATTTAAGGGAAGGATTATCAAGAATGAATGTATAACTTTGTACTTGCAGTTGAAATGTATTCCAAGACTCATGTACTCCAGTTGCAATTAAATATCACATTACTTTGCCGACCGGTTGTACTGAAGATGGGCTCTGATACCATCCTGAAACGTCCCGATCCCACGGGTATGGAGACGAACATAATACGCAGGACGGAAATACCCTCACATGTATACGCTAAGCATCAGTACATATAAGAATCAAAGTATAAAAAATAGTGGTAATATACATTCCAATAATAATAGTACAAGTACATTGTTAACACAGAGCGCGATACAATATTACAAGAATATTAGATCATCAAGAAGCGCAAAAGCACGATTTACAATATAAAAACACTAAAAATACCCACGAGCAGCAAAATGAAAATCTCACGAGCCGATCAAGAGGGCTGGAAGAAAAGGGGCTCCAGACGGTAACTGTTAATCCACGCTTCTGTTGTGCACTCTGGCCAACTACAACAAGTTCACGGTTTAGAATCTGAGATTTGGTCATGCAAGTTCAGGTAACTCAGCTAGTACTCAAGATGAGGCCAAGTGGCGTGCACAGGCAAGCACTAAGTGTAACAGGAATTATAACGTGTTGTGGTCTCAAATCAAGCAGGCAAGCAATGAACATTAAATGTAAATGATAATTATAGAAGCAGACCTAGACTAAATAAGCATATAATGAGGCACCAAATAAAGTGTTATATGTAAAAGTGGATAAAACTAGTTGTATAAACTCAATTGCTAGATTCATAAGATTTGTACGTCAAGGGGATAATCCAAATAAGAAAACCCTTATATATATCACATACCCCATTTCACCAACAACCGAGTATATACAGCCAGAATTGCTTATAAACATGTTTGTCAGTATTCTTATATGTAGAGTAGGGCAGGTGTAATCTAGTATCAGGAGTACCAATTATGTTTGAAATTAATATACAGGTGGTAATCAGGATAACTTAATTATATAATAATAATAATCAGTATTGCTTGTTATTTTAATCATTCTCTTCCAGTGTCCCATACTACTGACAGCTCATACTGGAGTCTGTACTTCCAGCAGAACACATTCAAATTCTGATATACGGATACTATATTCGAATGAGAGAGTGACCGAATAACATTCGCCCCTGACATTATTATTGTTAGGTAATTAAGTTATGTTAAGTATGGGGTAAGATGTAGTGAGTTAAGATATTAAGTAATGATTATTAGTAGTGCCTGACATTTTAATCATCTCCCTACCAGTGTCACCCATCACTGGCAGTTCATACTAGAGTTTGTACTCTGATAGAACTCACTCGGATCTGATATGGATTTACCAGTGTCCGAACGAAAGAGAGGCCATATATCACACGTTTCTAATACCATTATTGTTGGGTTGTTATATTCTTAGTATCCATCCGATCCATATGTCTAGGTATGTGTTACCGGTAAATATACATCCACATATGAATAAGATGAGTTATATTGGAAACTAATGAAGAACTGATGGATCATATTTATAGTGGGTCCCGCCTCTGCCTGCGATTACGGCTCAGGAGATCAGACTACTGCTTCCGAGGATTTATATTACGCCTTACACGATACTTCAGGCTATTGCTTTTGAGAACTTATATTACGCTTCATACAACACTTCATCGAGGATTTATATTACGCCCCACGTGGCACTTCAGTACAGTAATCCACCACTATAAACACGTCATCATACCAACATTCATCAGTTTCTTCCATCCCCAGTATATGTTGAGTATTTTATAATAAATTGTCCAGTGATAAAGTCCACAATATATTCAAGATAATCCAATATTCTTGATTAGCCGTTTACAGGGATCCACAGGAGTACAATATCGTGAGTATAATATCAGAAGTCTCCCTATTATAGGGGTTCAGGAGTACAGGAGTTCAGGAGTACCAGATGTCTGGTAGCAATAGAATAATCATGTTAATTCCCCGTAAAAGCGAATCATGAATTAGGTTATATAATCAGTAGGTGTCATCAAATATTAGAATAGTAATCGTAAAGCATGTATCAAATATTAGAATAGTAATCGCAAAGCATGTATCAAATATTAGAATAGTATTCACAGAGCATGTATCAAACATAAGAAAAAGCACTCGCTAATACAGAGAAATAGTACTCACCTCAAACCATGAAACATCGAGCACGATCCGGGAACTCCGCGAAATCCAAGCATACGCTCGTGGGGATAGAGAGTGAAGTGAGGAGAGAGAGAAGAGAGAGAAGTAAAGAGAGAGAGAAACTAGAGAGAGAAAGAGGGAGAGAGAGTGTAGGAGGAGAGAGAAAGAATGAAAGAGAGAAATTTATAGTAAGAAAAGAAAAAGAAGAAATAAAGAGAGAAGGAAGGAAGGAAGAAGGAGAAAGTGGGGAGGGGTAGTTGGTCGACGGCCTGGAGGTCGTCGGAGTTGGCCAGCGGGTCTGAGTGGCCGGCGGCCGCGCCCAGGGTGGCCGACGGCAAATGGGGCCCGGGTGGTGGAGGTGGTGGAGAGTGGTGAAGTTGATATTGTTGCTATTGTGGAGATGATGATGGTAGTGGTAGAGTGGGGTAACAGAGGAGTTGGTGGTGTTATGGATGGTGGAAGTGGTGGTGGAGGTGATGGAGAATGGTGGTAGTGGGTAGAGATGGTGGTGGTGTGATGAAGGTGGTGGTGGTTGAAGTGAAGGTGATGGAACGGTGGAGTGGAGATGTTGGTGGTAGGGATGGTGGTGATGGTGGGAGGAGGAGGGAATGGTGGAGATGGATGTGAAGGAGGTGGAGTTGGTGATAATGGTGGTGTTGAAGATGATGGTGAAGAAGGACAGGGATAGTGGTGGGAGAAGGTGGTAGCTTGGGGGTGTGGGAGCCGAAGGAGGCGGCTGGAGGGGGCGACGCCGGGGTGTTACGATCGAGAAAATCGGGACACGTATATGGGTACGTATCCCGAGGAGAAATAGGAAAATACGATTGAAAAAATCAGGACACATATATGGGTACGTATCCTGGGGATGGGGTATTACAACAAGTCCTTTCTTCCTATAAAAAATGACTGTCCCCTGATATTACAACTTAAAATCAGATTATTTCATTTAAAGAGTAGGTAGGCCATTTTACCTTCTACTCTAAGCCTTATAAAGACTGCTGCAGTAAACAGAGGGAGGTAAACTGCGCTAATCAGTCCAATGAATTAGTTTTCTTTTTGTTTGTCTATCTTAATTTTATTTGTGATTAATAAATAATTTCATCGGTGTTATTTAAAAACATTCATGTATTGCTTCATCTGCTAATATAAAACCAAGTCGATCAATGAGTTTCTCAATGGTCCCATTCAAGGAGAGTACAAGATGCATTGATGCGTAAATAAATTTATAGCAATTACACTACACAAGCGCACACATAGATGCATAGACGTGTGCAAATATGTTGTATATGTCAGCAACCATCTTTCTATGTTCGCCAGCAAGTTCCTATCTTGCCCTTGCATCAGTCACCTGCAAAGTTGGCACCAAATTCACAAGATTGACAATAAGAGCTCATCATTCTTCTTTGTAGCCTTCTTGCTTTATAGTGAACTCCAAAACCAGCCCATGTTGATTGGAGAAAAAAGACAGACGACGATGACATTGATGAGCATGACCACGATGATCGTCAACATCTTCCAGACTGGCCTTTGGATTGTTCATGAAGGTCATATATGATGGGGTTATTTCATGAAGGTCTCGTGCATGCAATCAGATTTCAATGCCATAATAGATGCCATAATAACATAGAGAGCAAGTGTGGAAATTGATAAGGCAAAGCATGACATTAGTTATTATTAACCCAAGCACATATAAGAATGTCCACGGAATGTGGTCCTGTAAGGTTACGTTTCTACACAGGAATAATGCCAAAATTATGCAAAAACTGTAGACCGAACATGAAAGGATAATGTCTGCATTAGCAAACATTTAAATTTAGTATTGATTTTATTTTATTTGTGAGCAAAGGCTAAACCTAGGACCTCCCATTTTCCAACCCAACCCCTCTACCATTAAGCCATGGTCTCAGTGGCTTTGGTATTGCTAGTGGGGTATCAAATTGCACTTTTAAGTTTTGGTTTGACTATTTCAGTAGTATTGCCTCCATATAATAAAAATTGAATAAGTAATTAGAAACTGCTTGACATGATTCTTTTTCATAGTTGATGAAGTTCAAATATACTTTTTATGAATTTTGTATGATGTGCTAGCTGACACTAGCTTAATTGTTAAAATGATGCGATGTTTGATTTTCATAATTTATATCAATTGAACTGCCTGCCCTTGTCATTGTGCTATTTCTATATATTCATGTCATACTTTCAATTATTGCCCTGGTTAATTTCTGCTTTTTATTATAGAAAGGCAACTTAAATTTTCACTTGGGATCCATGAATTGGACTCATGTTTAACCCATTTTAAGCCTCAAAACTGCATATTTTTTTACCTTGCATCAAAAGATTTAAAACCTTTGAAATCAAAGATTGCATTTTGTTAGTGTCTTTTGCTTGCATGGGGCTGCAAAAAGGTTCATTGGAGTTTTGATGTTAGTATGTTACCATTTCTTCCCTTGAGTTTGTAAGTATATAGTTTTTGTTGACTTTTATTATGGGGTGACTACTTGATCAATATTGTTTTGTATTCTGATCAAAGAATTGAAGTTACCACTCTTCTTGAAGGTATTAATGAAAGTTCTCCTTACATTAAATATCACCTTCATTTAATTCATCAGATTTGTTGAATGCTGTATGCATACTTCTTCTTTATGTAGCTTTTTGTCCAAAATTTATGCAGATTTTGGGATTTGTAGAAGATATGTGCTGCTTCCACTCCAGTGCCCCACTGTCACATTTTTTGGACGCGGTGGAGCACAACGGACTGCTGAAGGGATGGACATGAAATTTCTTGGTGAGGTATATTATCCATCATCTCCTCTGATGACATAGATTTTCATTTTATATTCTTGAGTGCTTTCTTCTTCTTCTTTTTAACCTCACTAGGCCTACTAAGGGGCCGTTTGTTTCGCGTAAAAGTCCGTAATTCGTAAATGACTTACAACCCAGTTGCAACTACGGCGTTTGTTTGGACCGTAATTCGTAAAAGACTTACACAACCCAATTACCCCTCACTTGCAACCCAATTACCACTCACTTACAGCCCAGTTACTGTAAGATCCCTAGCTAGTAATACAGTATTTTCATTTTTCTAAAGTATTTATTTTGAATTACTGATTATTTTATTTCATCAACTTGACTTATTATTTTTCCTCCTTGAGATTATTTCTATTATTAAATATGGGAATTCTTTTGAGATAGTAATTGGTAATTTGACATTTTATATTTGCCATTATTATTAATTGTTAACTTAATTATTATTCCCATTATTTCATTAAGGTTATTATTTATTGTTATTACTATTAGTGTTACCTTTATTTTTATTATTGGTGCTTATTAATTATTATTAGTATTTATTTCTGTGGTGATGACTAATTACCTTTATTAGTATTTTGCTTACTTATTTTTGGTGTCACTATTGATTATTAATATTATTATAGTTTATTTTTATTTATTATTATTTAAGGTATTCTCCCTTACCCATTAGCCTTGACCCAAAATCCAATACCCATTAAACCCAATAACCCATCCTATATATATAATCCCAACACTTAACCCTAATGAAATCCCTAATCAAATTCATCTCTCATCTACAGCCGCCCCTTCCCTAGATCTACCATGTTTCTCCCGTAACCCCATGGCCGCACGCAATCCTCCGGAGAGCCCTTAGCATGGCCAGATCCATCATCCTCCTCCATGGCCCTGCGCAAGCTCCAGCAGGCCGCCCCACATCTCCAGGCCCATGCCGCAGCCCTCTTCCTGTCGGCAGCCCGCTGTCCAGCCATCCTGCGCAAGCCCCGCAGCCGCGGCCGAGCATCTCCACCTCCATTTTGATCTCCAGGCCGGATCCCACCACCAGCAGACCAGGCGACCCCATCATTCAGGCTGCCACCATATCCCCATCTCCTTCACACCCAGATCCAGCACCATCTCACAGCCGTGACAACCCCAAGCCTGGGTGAGTTTCTTTCTTCCCCCAGGATGCCGCCCCCATTTCCGAGCAGCAGCTTCTCCAGGCCGCCCCCTCCCTGCAAGCGCCAGCAGTGCTAAAGGCTTCTCCCACCATCGAGAATCCCCATTGGCCGAGCCTTTTTGCGTGCCCAGGTCCCATGCGTGAGCCCCTTCACTCTCTCTCCCTTTAATATTTTCTTTGCAGCAATAAATAGATTAGTTTGGCCATGGAACCCACCCCTGTGTCTAAGCCTAAGTTATCTAAATTCTCAATGTGCCCCCATCAATAAAGAACCCAAGCCACCCAGATGGAATTGGGTTCCTGAATTTACAAGCCCAGGGCCCCTGTAAGGTTTGGTTCCACTCCTTCTCTCATTCATTTATAATTAATGTATGTATATATATATATATATATTTTAGTTCATAGGTAGATTAACTGCTATGTTGAAGTGAATGTGTGAGTATTAATTATTTGGGAGAGTTTTTATATCTATGTGCCATAATTTAATTAGTATGTGTGTTTTATTTCATGTGCGGCAAAATCTTACTCCGAGCTATTTTCGAGCTCTCCGCGGGATGCCGTAGATCGCCGTCGGCGAGCGCGAACGCACCCCACGCCCTTCGCGGCGAGTTACTCTATCCAACGATACCCTCCGCGACCCCGGACGCCTCCGTCGGAGCCTCCGTCGGTGCGCCGCAAATCGGCTCGAGGTTAGCTTTACATTTTATTGTGTGATGGCATTTGTGTAATAATTGAAAAGTTATATAAATGTGTGAGATTGTGTGTGTGTGCGTGAGTGCCTTGGGTTTTTGCATGCACGCATGAGTGAGTTTTATTAAAGGTATTTTCATATTGTTTTAATGAATTACATGTTAATAGATTAGTGTGGGTTATCATGTGTGTCTACATTATGTGCATGTATGGGTGTTATAAATACTTATTTGTGCATGCATATTAATTAATATGTATAGGTATTTATAGTTAATAATAGATATTTATTAATTTAGATATTTATTCATGGTATATAATTATGCATGAATTTATTCTTTAATCATTTATGTGAATATTTAGTGATTAATAAATGGGATTTAATTAAATTGGATATGTTTGTATTAAATTAATGTATATAGGTATATGTGTAATTACGCATTAATATATATGTAATTATATAATGTGTAGGCATGTTTATATAATATGTATGTATGTATGTGTATGCTTGTATATGTATGTATACGTGTACGCGTATATGTTCGTATGCACGTGTGGGTGTTGGCGTGTATTTATGATTATTTGTATGTATTGGTTGCGTGTTACAGTATTTTGGATTTGTTTGGTGAGATCCGGACCAGCAGCCCAGGAAGGAGAGCAGCAGTACGGCAGTCCAGAACCAGCGCACATGACGGGCGAGCAGGCCGTTCTCCTGATCCACGCCAGGCCGTCGTCGGAGACCGGCACGGTGGCCTTCCCCAGTACCCTGGCTACCCTCCTATGCAGTCCAACAGCGAAGAGCGGCACCGCAGCGACCGTAACGGCGACTCGCCCGGCGACGACCAGATTCCCCAATGTGAGTGTCTCTCTCTCTTTCTCTCTCTTTATTTATTAAATGATCGCATATATTATTTTATATGTGATGTAAATTGTTGAGTAGATTTCTTATGTTACATGTTTATGTGTGGAGATCATCGAGCGTGGGGTGGACGGTCATCTCCTGTTATTTTACATGTTGGGTGTATAGGGATATGATATGCATGATTATTGATACATGTTAGAACTCTCATGTTTGTCCTATGTATATCTAGAGTATTGTTGTAAACATATCAGGATGTAGCATGAGGGTATTTGAGATGGATATTGGTGGTAATGACTTGATCTAATAGAACTTAGATGCATGTATATGTTGTGATACCGAATATTGGGATATCATGTTTAATCTTAATAAAAGTGTGAACACTTGAGGATTTGGGAATCGGATTAAATTGTTAGAGTGAGAGAGCTGAGCTTGATTATGGATATATTTTGGAATGACAACTATTATATCAGATTCTTTGATGTATATTGATACTTGACGATCATGTAACTATTAGAATATGAGTTGGTTGTCATAACTTGGGATTGATCTGAACTTATATTATTTACATAGAATGATGATCAGTAATTAGACCTGACTTTATTAGTTGAGTATTTGAGGACATATCAGATATGACTGGATTAGTTGAGTTGTGTCTTAGATTGATCTTGAGTTAGAAGTACCCAGAATCTATATTCCTTTCATTGGAGCCTGACTGATATTGAGATGAGATGGACATTGTTGGCATTTGGGGTCTGATAGATGATATGTTGTTGATGTTGAGTATCAAGAGTAGATATTCTATACCATAAGTTAATTGAGGATGATTTCCCCTTACTTCGATATGATTCAGTATATGTTGACTTGATGATCTCGAGGACATACTATATACTTCATGATTAGTTATTGACTACTTCAGTTATCGGAGATGACTTATTATGATAGTGATCTACATTTTTGGAGTTTGATAATAGTTATTATTTGATCTCAGTTGTTGAGGGTATAGGATTAGAACATATTGGTGTTGAGGAGAGGACTAATTACAGATTCATTGATATGATAGTCACCGTTTGGATTGCACTGATACGGACTGATACTTAACGATTTGCAAGGATAGTATTGAGAATATAGTTGATGGAATAATTAATGATATCTCTTTAGTGTGGATGGGTGAGATTATGATCAGCTTTAGTTAAGACTGTTTATTGAGCAGTAGCTAGACTGTTACTGTTATTTTATCCATGTTATTGAAGTTACTGGGAAATGATTGTTTGACCGTAACCACGGTACAGTTCTATTGTTCATCGTATACACGGTTACTGTTACTGTTACTGTTACTGATATTGTTCACCGTGTATACGATTACTGATTGACTGTTACTGTACTGATATTGTTACCGTCCCGTAGCATCCCAGTAATTGGAATGGCATAAGATATTGATTGTCACTAAGGGCATTACCTCACTGACTGTGCACTAGACACCTTTTACTGGACCTTGACATATGACTGTCACTGTTACTTGACATCTAATACTCCTGTACCCCCTGTATCCATGTCCCATGCACTGTTGACCTGTTAATAGCACAGTCAAACCGGCGTCCGGCGGTTTGCCGCCTGGTGTCGGGATTGACGAGGATGTATCCCACAATCGTGCTAGCGTCCGGCGGATCTTGAAAGGAACTAAGTGCCACGTGGAGCAAAGTGCCACACCATACACATGGTGGGGGCCACCTCTTGAATCCACGGGGGCCACCTCTAGAATCCTGTTTCCCTCAGAGCAAAGTGCCACACGGAGCAAAGTGCCACACCATACACATGGTGGGGGCCACCTCTTGAATCTGTGGGGGCCACCTCTTGAATCTGTAGGGCTATCTATTGTACGTGACGCCTGGTGTTAGCGTGATATTGCATTCTCAGTGCCTATTAGCATCCACACGCACTTGTATGATGATAACCCCTAGGATGCATGTTATTTGGTTCTCTTTCCCTATTCGAACAATGATACCCGCATATCGGAGTTCGGATGAGTTCTACTGGATGTGCGGGCTCCAGGGTGAACTGTCGGATGTTGTGGGACGCCGGTGGGAAAGTGATAAAGATAACGTAGAACATTACTGATTGTTATTGAATGAATTGAATGAACACATTGTGTTATACCCTGAATGGTTACCCTGCCTTATGACATATGACTGTATACATGATTGTAACCATGACCAGATTTAGATACAACCTAGTGACATGTGATAGATTACACGCCTTGACATTGATTGCATATTTACAGTTGTGCCAGTTATATTCTACCTTTATTCATGTTATTATCATGTGTATTACTGTTCAGCTATTTATCTTGTTATTTAGCCTTTTCTATTTACTGTTGCTCTTACTACTATTTATGCACATTGTTTCTTCTGCACGAGTTCTTTCCCCTTTACACACACACTCATTATGGTCGCGTTCTGACGACCCTGGATTTGCACGTCCAGATATTGGACGATTGTTTCTAATGTGCAGGTATTCGATGAGACGGTACGCCTTGCGAGGAGCTTGGGTCCTCCCTCTTTGATTCTGGTATACTTGCATTTTTATTCTTGTTATTACTCTTGCTTCTTATATATCACCTTTGACTTCTGTTCAGCTGCCATTTTCTTCCTATTATTTATTGCTATCATGTGTAGTCTTATATGTATTATTGCAGTGGTCCTTGATTATTATAGTCCTGATTATAGCTTGTTTCAGGTTACTTAAGGCTTAGCGCGTATACGTGAGGGATTTTCCTTGCGTATATGCGTCGCCGACTCGTGTCGCGTCTCCGCTCCAGCGTATTTTGGGAAGCGGGGCGTGACAGGGTTTTCTTGGTATCAGAGCCTAGGTTTTCGACTTGCGATGTTGAATTTTGAATTTTGTTTCGCAAGAGAGACCTAGTTCTTACCGGAAACTTGAAAACAAGCTATAGTTATACTGCAATATACATATACTATCCATTATGATATTCAGTCCGTTTGGAATTGGCCGTCCTCCCTTTGAAAATCCTCATCTTTGATCTTTAGTATCCTTGATTTCTACTCTATTTTGAGTGATCTGTATCTTCATCTTGCTTCTTGTCATCCTTCTCGATTCTATTCTTTAACTTTGTCTCTTGAGATTGGTTATTTTGTATTGAAGCCGGTGGCATGTATCAGAGTGCGCAGCGGAAGCGTGGTGGATTTATGATGTGCCGAGAAGCGACGTGGTGTTTGTTGGTCTTCTCCTTGATTTTTGGGATTCTTTTACCATCCCCTGCCTTATTTGAATTTCGGGGACGAAATTTTTAATAAGGTGGGTGAGTGTAAGATCCCTAGCTAGTAATACAGTATTTTTATTTTCTAAAGTATTTATTTTGAATTACTGATTATTTTTATTTCATCAACTTGACTTATTATTTTTCCTCCTTGAGATTATTTCTATTATTAAATATGGGAATTCTTTTGAGATAGTAATTGGTAATTTGACATTTTATATTTGCCATTATTATTAATTGTTAACTTAATTATTATTCCCATTATTTCATTAAGGTTATTATTTATTGTTATTACTATTAGTGTTACCTTTATTTTTATTATTGGTGCTTATTAATTATTATTAGTATTTATTTCTGTGGTGATGACTAATTACCTTTATTAGTATTTTGCTTACTTATTTTTGGTGTCACTATTGATTATTAATATTATTATAGTTTATTTTTATTTATTATTATTTAAGGTATTCTCCCTTACCCATTAGCCTTGACCCAAAATCCAATACCCATTAAACCCAATAACCCATCATATATATATAATCCCAACACTTAACCCTAATGAAATCCCTAATCAAATTCATCTCTCATCTACAGCCGCCCCTTCCCTAGATCTACCATGTTTCTCCCGTAACCCCATGGCCGCACGCAATCCTCCGGAGAGCCCTTAGCATGGCCGGATCCATCATCCTCCTCCATGGCCCTGCGCAAGCTCCAGCAGGCCGCCCCACATCTCCAGGCCCATGCCGCAGCCCTCTTCCTGTCGGCAGCCCGCTGTCCAGCCATCCTGCGCAAGCCCCGCAGCCGCGGCCGAGCATCTCCACCTCCATTTTGATCTCCAGGCCGGATCCCACCACCAGCAGACCAGGCGACCCCATCATCCAGGCTGCCACCATATTCCCATCTCCTTCACACCCAGATCCAGCACCATCTCACAGCCGTGACAACCCCAAGCCTGGGTGAATTTCTTTCTTCCCCCAGGATGCCGCCCCAATTTCCGAGCAGCAGCTTCTCCAGGCCGCCCCCTCCCTGCAAGCGCCAGCAGCGCTAAAGGCTTCTCCCACCATCGAGAATCCCCATTGGCCGAGCCTTTTTGCGTGCCCAGGTCCCATGCGTGAGCCCCTTCACTCTCTCTCCCTTTAATATTTTCTTTGCAGCAATAAATAGATTAGTTTGGCCATGGAACCCACCCCTGTGTCTAAGCCTAAGTTATCTAAATTCTCAATGTGCCCCCATCAATAAAGAACCCAAGCCACCCAGATGGAATTGGGTTCCTGAATTTACAAGCCCAGGGCCCCTGTAAGGTTTGGTTCCACTCCTCCTCTCATTCATTTATAATTAATGTATGTATATATATATATATTTAGTTCATAGGTAGATTAACTGCTATGTTGAAGTGAATGTGTGAGTATTAATTATTTGGGAGAGTTTTTATATCTATGTGCCATAATTTAATTAGTATGTGTGTTTTATTTCATGTGCGGCAAAATCTTACTCCGAGCTATTTTCGAGCTCTCCGCGGGATGCCGTAGATCGCCGTCGGCGAGCGCGAACGCACCCCACGCCCTTCGCGGCGAGTTACTCTATCCAACGATACCCTCCGCGACCCCGGACGCCTCCGTCGGAGCCTCCGTCGGTGCGCCGCAAATCGGCTCGAGGTTAGCTTTACATTTTATTGTGTGATGGCATTTGTGTAATAATTGAAAAGTTATATAAATGTGTGAGATTGTGTGTGTGTGCGTGAGTGCCTTGGGTTTTTGCATGCACGCATGAGTGAGTTTTATTAAAGGTATTTCATATTGTTTTAATGAATTACATGTTAATAGATTAGTGTGGGTTATCATGTGTGTCTACATTATGTGCATGTATGGGTGTTATAAATACTTATTTGTGCATGCATATTAATTAATATGTATAGGTATTTATAGTTAATAATAGATATTTATTAATTTAGATATTTATTCATGGTATATAATTATGCATGAATTTATTCTTTAATCATTTATGTGAATATTTAGTGATTAATAAATGGGATTTAATTAAATTGGATATGTTTGTATTAAATTAATGTATATAGGTATATGTGTAATTACGCATTAATATATATGTAAGTATATAATGTGTAGGCATGTTTATATAATATGTATGTATGTATGTGTATGCTTGTATATGTATGTATACGTGTACGCGTATATGTTCGTATGCACGTGTGGGTGTTTGGCGTGTATTTATGATTATTTGTATGTATTGGTTGCGTGTTACAGTATTTTGGATTTGTTTGGTGAGATCCGGACCAGCAGCCCAGGAAGGAGAGCAGCAGCACGGCAGTCCAGAACCAGCGCACATGACGGGCGAGCAGGCCGTTCTCCTGATCCACGCCAGGCCGTCGTCGGAGACCGGCACGGTGGCCTTCCCCAGTACCCTGGCTACCCTCCTATGCAGTCCAACAGCGAAGAGCGGCACCGCAGCGACCGTAACGGCGACTCGCCCGGCGACGACCAGATTCCCCAATGTGAGTGTCTCTCTCTCTTTCTCTCTTATTTATTAAATGATCGCATATATTATTTTATATGTGATGTAAATTGTTGAGTAGATTTCTTATGTTACATGTTTATGTGTGGAGATCATCGAGCGTGGGGGTGGACGGTCATCTCCTGTTATTTTACATGTTGGGTGTATAGGGATATGATATGCATGATTATTGATACATGTTAGAACTCTCATGTTTGTCCTATGTATATCTAGAGTATTGTTGTAGACATATCAGGATGTAGCATGAGGGTATTTGAGATGGATATTGGTGGTAATGACTTGATCTAATAGAACTTAGATGCATGTATATGTTGTGATACCGAATATTGGGATATCATGTTTAATCTTAATAAAAGTGTGAACACTTGAGGATTTGGGAATCGGATTAAATTGTTAGAGTGAGAGAGCTGAGCTTGATTATGGATATATTTTGGAATGACAACTATTATATCAGATTCTTTGATGTATATTGATACTTGACGATCATGTAACTATTAGAATATGAGTTGGTTGTCATAACTTGGGATTGATCTGAACTTATATTATTTACATAGAATGATGATCAGTAATTAGACCTGACTTTATTAGTTGAGTATTTGAGGACATATCAGATATGACTGGATTAGTTGAGTTGTGTCTTAGATTGATCTTGAGTTAGAAGTACCCAGAATCTATATTCCTTTCATTAGAGCCTGACTGATATTGAGATGAGATGGACATTGTTGGCATTTGGGGTCTGATAGATGATATGTTGTTGATGTTGAGTATCAAGAGTAGATATTCTATACCATAAGTTAATTGAGGATGATTTCCCCTTACTTCGATATGATTCAGTATATGTTGACTTGATGATCTCGAGGACATACTATATACTTCATGATTAGTTATTGACTACTTCAGTTATCGGAGATGACTTATTATGATAGTGATCTACATTTTTGGAGTTTGATAATAGTTATTATTTGATCTCAGTTGTTGAGGGTATAGGATTAGAACATATTGGTGTTGAGGAGAGGACTAATTACAGATTCATTGATATGATAGTCACCGTTTTGGATTGCACTGATACGGACTGATACTTAACGATTTGCAAGGATAGTATTGGGAATATAGTTGATGGAATAATTAATGATATCTCTTTAGTGTGGATGGGTGAGATTATGATCAGCTTTAGTTAAGACTGTTTATTGAGCAGTAGCTAGACTGTTACTGTTATTTTATCCATGTTATTGAAGTTACTGGGAAATGATTGTTTGACCGTAATCACGGTACAGTTCTATTGTTCATCGTATACACGGTTACTGTTACTGTTACTGTTACTGATATTGTTCACCGTGTATACGATTACTGATTGACTGTTACTGTACTGATATTGTTACCGTCCCGTAGCATCCCAGTAATTGGAATGGCATAAGATATTGATTGTCACTAAGGGCATTACCTCACTGACTGTGCACTAGACACCTTTTACTGGACCTTGACATATGACTGTCACTGTTACTTGACATCTAATACTCCTGTACCCCCTGTATCCATGTCCCATGCACTGTTGACCTGTTAATAGCACAGTCAAACTGGCGTCCGGCGGTTTGCCGCCTGGTGTCGGGATTGACGAGGATGTATCCCACAATCGTGCTAGCGTCCGGCGGATCTTGAAAGGAACTAAGTGCCACGTGGAGCAAAGTGCCACACCATACACATGGTGGGGGCCACCTCTTGAATCCACGGGGGCCACCTCTAGAATCCTGTTTCCCTCAGAGCAAAGTGCCACACGGAGCAAAGTGCCACACCATACACATGGTGGGGGCCACCTCTTGAATCTGTGGGGGCCACCTCTTGAATCTGTAGGGCTATCTATTGTACGTGACGCCTGGTGTTAGCGTGATATTGCATTCTCAGTGCCTATTAGCATCCACACGCACTTGTATGATGATAACCCCTAGGATGCATGTTATTTGGTTCTCTTTCCCTATTCGAACAATGATACCCGCATATCGGAATTCGGATGAGTTCTACTGGATGTGCGGGCTCCAGGGTGAACTGTCGGATGTTGTGGGACGCCGGTGGGAAAGTGATAAAGATAACGTAGAACATTACTGATTGTTATTGAATGAATTGAATGAACACATTGTGTTATACCCTGAATGGTTACCCTGCCTTATGACATATGACTGTATACATGATTGTAACCATGACCAGATTTAGATACAACCTAGTGACATGTGATAGATTACACGCCTTGACATTGATTGCATATTTACAGTTGTGCCAGTTATATTCTACCTTTATTCATGTTATTATCATGTGTATTACTGTTCAGCTATTTATCTTGTTATTTAGCCTTTTCTATTTACTGTTGCTCTTACTACTATTTATGCACATTATTTCTTCTGCACGAGTTCTTTCCCCTTACACACACTCATTATGGTCGCGTTCTGACGACCCTGGATTTGCACGTCCAGATATTGGACGATTGTTTCTAATGTGCAGGTATTCGATGAGACGGTACGCCTTGCGAGGAGCTTGGGTCCTCCCTCTTTGATTCTGGTATACTTGCATTTTTATTCTTGTTATTACTCTTGCTTCTTATATATCACCTTTGACTTCTGTTCAGCTGCCATTTTCTTCCTATTATTTATTGCTATCATGTGTAGTCTTATATGTATTATTGCAGTGGTCCTTGATTATTATAGTCCTGATTATAGCTTGTTTCAGGTTACTTAAGGCTTAGCGCGTATACGTGAGGGATTTTCCTTGCGTATATGCGTCGCCGACTCGTGTCGCGTCTCCGCTCCAGCGTATTTTGGGAAGCGGGGCGTGACAGTTACAGTTAATTTTGTGGTCATGCAAATTTGTATTATTTTTTATGTTACTATTAAATTTTTTTAATAGTTAGCATTTTTAATATTTATTTGCAATAATAAAACTTTTTAAATCACCAAATAGTTAATTTTGTGATCAACTTTTTCACTTACGACTTATACATTACGACAACCAAACACCGTAAAGCACAATACACTTTTCCACTTACAACTTTATATTACCAACCAAACACCATAAAGCTTACATGCATGTAACTCATTTACTAATGTAAAAGACTTTACCAATTACAATTTATGAATTACGGCCAATTACAACAACCAAACAGACCCTAATATTGAACCAGCAGTCTGATGACTCTAAACATGTGCCTGCACCGCTTTAAAATACAAAATTTAAACCTATGACATCTGTAAGAGGTAAACCTGTCTAGACGGGTATCTTATCCATATGAAAAACAGAGGTAGCTCCTAATCTATTGATTGAGAGGTTCAAATCTATGCAAATACAGCTAAAAATTGACAAAGTTTGGGTGCAGATAAAGTGATAGCTAAAAATATTGCCTATCAGGGTTAGTCTGTGCATGCATAATCATGAACACATGTAACGAATATGGAAATCTGGTCCTCCAGGAGCAGTTTCTGCACACATTTTCAGAAACTGTAGTGTTAATCTGAAGATAGGCATACCGTGAAAAGTTCATTTGTTTTTTGTGGAAAATGTAGGAACGATGGACAAGGAAACTCAAAGTTTCAACATTTTGCTAATGGAATTCACTATTCCTATAAATTTTTTCCAACGTTTGCTCTGTAATTTTTTTCTAATGCTTGAAACTAGGTTAATTCCTTATCCTTTTTTATGTTAAGCGTGTATGTATTTTGATGAATAAATAATCTCTGGATGGAACCATCAGATGTGTGTAATGCTTGAATGATAAATTCATTAAAATATGCCCAACTCCGTGAACAGAATCTACTTTAAAGATGCTGCAGATACAGTGCGAAGCCTGTTTTTCCTACTGCATGATATCAACAATAGCTACATAGAAATTATTACACACATGCCTGATTGCTTTTGCGCCCATACACACAACCTTTGAAAGTTTCATGTGGATCATAACGAAGTATATCTTTGAAAATGTACCAAAAATTTGGCTATGGATTGGTTATTTTTGTACATATTATGTGCACTTTGGAAAGAGGACCTAGTGGCTTCTTGTTTGACAGAAAACAAATTCACAAAAGAATGTCTTCAGTAAGCTTAGGCTTTTTAACAGCATGATAGGTTGGTGGATAATGCAGACAATCATTGCATATTACATTTTTTTTGGATCATGTGATGCGTTATGGTGCAGAAATGTACATTGACATGGCATCATAATATATGTTTTGGCTGTTAAACAAGGCCATAAATTTGTGATCTCAATTGGATGGTTGCATCATCAGACTTTCCTCCCCAAATTACCAGCAAGATTGAGTTTTTGGTTTGTTGCTGATAATGGTTTGAGGCATGCACTTCACTTAAAAAACAATTTTGCATGTTTAAATTTAGTCAGATCACTGAACTTGATCTGACTTAACAATGTTAATATCCACTGCTAGTGGTTACTTAACATATCTGCAAAAATATAATAATGGTAAAATGTGGCTAGATCTCAGGTCTGTCCATATCAAACTTATAATATAGGTCATTCCATGTGGACTACAATTGGGATGTATGATGTGTCCATTCTATTCAGTTTTGTACGTGCCAACGGCTGATGAGTTCTATTTGTTTGCATCTAACCAGTTAAGATGTACTTGCATAAAACTTATGCCTTTGCCAATAATTTCAAGCAAAGCGTAATATGCTGATGAGTAAAGAGATATGTGCTATGGAGTCTATACTGAAATCACACTAGTATGCTGATGAGTAAAGAGATATGTGCTATGGAGTCTATACTGAAGTCACACTGTAATGCTATTATACTTTCCAAATACCCTTTAATAGATGGTTGGACAGCTGAACTTTTTTAGCCTAGTCTTGATTAAGTTGGCACTTTTGTTCCTCAGAACTACATGTCTTGGCCAGATCATGGTTCACAGTCGCGGTCTCGACCGCCGACTCGGCGGGCACTGAGACGGATCGGTCTCGGCGAATCGGATTGGTATTGGGCGATACGCGCAAAATGCTACATAGAAAGCTCAAAAAATTCTGAAAAAATCACGACAAATCTTAAAAAAATATAGACATCCACATTCATGTATAACATGTCCCAAATATATCACCTAGCACACTAAACATAAAGCAAAAGCATAAATACAAGCGTCATCGGTAGAAGCATATCAAAATACATGCACAATATAGTAAATTACACAAACTACATTCATAAATACATGCTAATGTAGTTATTTTCACATTGAATTGCGATGAGTCACAAAATTATCATCATAATGCTAAGTCGACCGAGTTAACTCTGATTCTCGGCCGAGTCGGTCTCCTCTGAGTTGAGTCGACTGACTCGTGACTCGGACCCGTCTCGGAGCGGGCCGAGACGGATATGACTCGGTCGACTCGTCTCCGACTCGGCCGAGTCTTTGAACTGTGGGCCAGATGACAGCAAGTCTCTGTTGTTCATTTTGAACTTCTTCAGTTATCAGACATTTAATTGGGAAAGCTGACACTGTTATTGGGTTCTATGCCTATTGCAAGTACAAATTACTAACAATATTTCTTCCTCATTTGGGTTCTATGCCTATGGCTTAGTTGTTGTTTGTTGGGCAAAACTACCTCCTTATACCTGCTATTGGTTACCCGGATAGTTACTGGCTCATATTGCTACTTTTAAGGTGCAATGAAGTTAGTGGTTTTATCTTGTGCCGTCATAGTATATCGTGCATGTTTTTGAAACACTTATCCACTGTTTGCTTAATATGCATAATTCTTGCATTCTGTTTTAGATACCTTTGGAACAAGAGGAGTGCTTCAGATGAAGGCAGTCCAATAGTTGTATCTGCACCTCAGTCAGCAGCCGGCAAAGCATGTCCCGATGTGGCTCTAAAAGTGACCTGCATACTTGAATAGCTGGCAAAATAACAGCTGTTAGATCCACAGATCATGGTGTAAATTTTGACATTCAGCAACTTTGAAATGCAGAGCTTATTCCTGACAATGCTGCACTAACTATTTCAGAAGACTATTCCAGACTGGGGCTGAACTCTGGATCAGTTTGATCGTGACTGAGGCTGATTATTCCAGAAAGCCTTCTGCTGGCCTTTGACTCTTTTCTGATATCTTTCCAGGGTTGCTGCAACAAAGTATGGTCAGGTTCCCTCCTTTTCCCCTCTTCTCGAGAATGTGCTGCATCTATATGCTTCATATACATATACTGATTCCTCTGTGAGCATGATGAGAAATTAGCTCGATTGGGTGCACATGACTGCATCAAACTTTTTTGCCTTTTGATGCATTTCAGAAGAAAGTAGCGGTTTAGGCAGTAAGGAAATGATGTGTCTTGAGTTTGTTGGACTCTGACAAGAAACTGAATGTTATGAAGATTATATTCAAGTTATGTAAAGAAGTTTCTGTTGCTTCTCAAGGAGTGGTTATGATTGGGTGGTGTCTGGGAGTGGAAACTTTCTTACAGGGATATCAAGTCCTCTTGGAAAAGATGTGCGTTTGTGGAAGCTTGGCACATCTAGATATTTTGCCAAAGTGAACTTATCCATCTCTTAGGGCCTTTTTGTTTTTAAGTTTTTATAAATTGTAGTGTTTATACTACTGAGTTTCTAAATTGCAGTTTCATTTGGATACGAAAGTGAATTATCCTGAAGCTTGAGATCTGAGTCAAATGAATAGTGTTATGAACGAGGGAAAGAAAAGTTAGCTAGATGAGAAGGGGAATAGAAGTGAGAGTGCTTTTTTTTTTTCATGTTTCAGTAATAAAGACTAAGGAATTGTAGTTGAGTCACATATTTGAAATTTATAATTTGAATAATAACCAAATAGACTCATTTTTGGAGTTTAGGTCCCATTTCCCCAAATGGTCATGATAGGCCAAACTAGAGGCCTGATTGTAGAAAACCCAATGGTTGGATGGAAATAGAGTTGTAGTAGCATTTGTTGCAAGCAGATTTGAATTTCTTAAATTTGGCAAGCAACATGATTGGCTAGAAAGACAAATAGAAATACAAAATGTAAAGAAAAAAACTACAGAAAATACTGTGCTTAAGTTGGGTATCGTAAAATTGCATCTATTTGCAACAAATGTTATTTGTCACCTCACCAAATTAACTACTTTTATTTTCTAAACTACCATTAAATCATTCTCGTCATCGTAAATGCTTTGATGTATAAAGGTAGTTATTATTTTAATTGTTAAAAAAAAAAATCTAATGTTGCATAAAATTAAATCAAACCTTTTCCCCGTAAAAATGTTGTATGGCAACATTTCACTATATTTTTAGAACAGGCTATATTACTTAAACTTTAGTTTAGAAAATTGAGTTGTCAAATACTTAAATAATTCTAACTATATAAATTTACAATAAAAAAACTTGGAATGCATTCAAACAGCCTGTCAACAACAACTTGTACCAAAGAAGATTTTGAGCCAAAGAATCAAAGAAAACCCCTACTCACCAAAAAAAAACCCATCACCACAAAAAATATCACCTCAAAACTCTTTGAGGCCAACGGTCATAATCCCTTATCCCCAACCCAATCCAATCCTCTTCCCTCCACTCATTCCCTCTCTCCTCCAAACTCTCACACAGAGAGAAGAAGCAAAAAGGCCAAAAAAAATAAAAAAATTAAGCGATCAATCAACAAAACAAAAGAAAGAAACCCAACCAAAATAGAGAGCAAGTGAGAGAGAGAAAGAGGAATCCAAACTCCGCCAAAAATGACTTCCTCGAATCTCACAATGTGGGCATCTGATCTGTCCTCTCGCTCCTTCATCGCCCCCACCCGCCTCCCCACTTCCACCCCCTCACTTCGCCCCACTTCCCCCACTTCCCCGACTTCCATCCACTGCGGCCTCCGCGAGCTCCGCGAGCGCATCGAGTCCGTCAAGAACACCCAGAAGATCACCGAGGCCATGAAGCTTGTCGCCGCTGCCAAGGTCCGCCGCGCCCAGGAGGCCGTCGTCTCCGGCCGCCCCTTCTCCGAGACCCTCGTCGAGGTGCTCTACAACATCAACGAGCAGGTTCAGAACGACGACATCGACGTCCCCCTCACCAAGGTTCGGCCAGTGAAGAAGATCGCCCTCGTCGTCGTCACCGGCGACCGAGGTCTCTGCGGGGGGTTCAACAATGCTATAATAAAGAAGGCCGAGCAGAGAATCGCCGAGCTCAAGACCCTCGGTCTCGACTACACCATCATCAGCGTGGGGAAGAAGGGGAACTCGTATTTCCTGCGCCGGCCCTATATCCCCGTCGACCGATTCCTCGAGGGCGGCAGTCTTCCCACTACCAAAGATGCCCAGGTCATACAAATCTTGAATCTTTTTTTATTCTTTTGGTGATTTTTTATGACAAATTGATTTCTTGTTGGAATAATTTAATTCAAAATGTAATCTTTAGTTTATAATCTATTAGAACATAACCCCAATTGGTATCTAAGTTTAACAAGTACGATACATTTCCCGGTAAATCGGTAAATTGAATGTTTCAGTAGAAATAATTCATAACTTGCAGTTACCTTGCAATACTCGTAGATTAATGCTCAAAGTGTAATCTTTTCTTTGCAATATATTAGAGTGCAACCAAATGCTATCTAAATTTAATCAGTAAGATAATTTCATGATGAGTTGAATGATTCAGTGGAAATAATTCATAACTTGCAGTTTACCTTAACATAATATATTTGTATATTAATGATCAAGGCGTAATTTTTCTTTACAATCTATTAGAACATAACCAAATGGTATGTGACTTAATTGTCAGCTATCAAAAAGTACATGGATGTCCAATGAATATTGAATATGTATGAGCTCACTAGTTTTTTAGCTACAATAGCAATGCTGTTTTTTAGTGAATGGATAAGGTAGAAAATTTCTGCCCTTTTATGTGTAGGGTGAAATTTTCTCTGGACGTGGTTGAAGCCTGCATTTTCCCCAACACTAGTTTCACTCCACCAATGGATCAAGCTCGATTTCATGTTCGTTATTGTTCATTAGTATTGTTTTTATCTCTTGTTCACAATGAATTGTTTTGTGATGGTCATCCCTTTGCTAATTTTCATTTCTAGAAGATTGATGTTGTTTTGTGTGCGTTTGAATTTAGATTTTAGACAATGTCAATGTATTTTAAGGAATTTTGTTGCCTTTCAGATACTTTATATCAGAACTTGTGATTCTTGTTGTTTATACTATATGTGGTGTAGAGACTGCAATTTTACATCTTTCAATTTTTCTCTCCAAATGTTGCTTTTATTATGAGGTTTTTTCAGAATTCATTTCAACATTTCAACAGGCTTAGCTTAATTCGGCAATAATTGGATTTGACCCTACCTGGACTATTGCAGGCAATCGCTGATGATGTCTTCTCCCTCTTCATCAGTGAGGAGGTGGACAAGGTTGAGCTTCTTTACACCAAGTTCGTGTCCCTTGTCAAGTCTGACCCTGTGATCCACACTCTCCTTCCTCTCTCCCCCAAGGGCGAGATCTGTGACATCAATGGTGTTTGTGTTGATGCTGCTGAAGACGAGCTCTTCCGCCTTACCACCAAGGAAGGAAAGCTAACGGTTGAGAGAGAAACTGTCAGAACCCCGACACCATCGTTCTCACCAATTCTTCAATTTGAGCAAGATCCAGTTCAGATTCTTGATGCTTTGCTGCCGCTTTACCTCAACAGCCAGATCTTAAGGGCATTGCAAGAGTCACTAGCTAGTGAGCTTGCCGCAAGGATGAGTGCAATGAGCAATGCCACTGATAATGCCGTGGAGCTGAAGAAGAACCTATCGAGGGTGTACAATAGGGAGCGGCAAGCCAAGATTACTGGGGAGATTTTGGAGATTGTTTCTGGTGCCAATGCCCTTGCTTAAGTTCTAGGTTCTTGCATTCCTTTCTTTCCTTTCAGAATCAAGTGCCGTTCCTGTTAATCTTATTTTTGGTGGCTGTTGTCAAATTCGTTCCCCATATGACTTTCTAAGGATGATTATATGATACAAGGCATCATCACTATCGAGCAAAGATACTGAACAGAGAATATTGGATCCAAATTATTGGGTTCTGAACATCTTTTTTATCTATATATATGTTATACTTGTACCATTTTGGAAATTAAGATACTTGGTTTTATGACTCTGGGTGTAGACTATATTTAAACAAGAACAATTCTTGCATTTGGCTTCATGGATTGAAAATGGCTAGTTTTTTTTTCTTTTAGTTTAGTTAATTGTGTTCCCTATTTGTAGCCTTTTCCTTTCTCTCTTTTTTAGTTGATGGGAGTTGTCTATTCTATTACTTTATGCTTGATAATGGGTGACTATGTGATACCGTATATGATTTCACCATCAATAAATAGGAGTTGTAGAAGGCAAAAGATTTATCCTTATAATTTATATATTCTCAACAATGTCTTTGCATGTATGAGTATGTGATCAATCCGCCCATGCTTGTTTTGATGAATAACAATGTGATACTATGTGATGTGTGTTTATTTGTTTCCCTATGCTTGTTTTAATGAATGGCTATGTGGTACTACATTGTGTTTGTGTTTGTGTGTGTTTTTTATCTGTTTCCCTATGCTTGTCTTAATGAGTGACTATCGACACCATATATTTTGGCCAACAAAATCAAAATATTATTGGTCGAAGTGGAAGAAAAAAATTCACGGACAAAACTGAAATTTTTTTTATTTTGAATAATTTTACACACTTAATGTTTTCGTTGCACGACGTGAATGAGATCCAATCCTTTATGTTTGTTTCTTGAATGTTTATGTGACAAGTCATATTTTGGTATTTGTCACTCTCAAACAAATTGTAGTTTATAAAGGAGACTTTACAAGCAGGGGCGGAACCAGGAATAAATTTTGGGGTGGGCTGCAATTTTTTATAACATATACTTATGAATTATATGAATTTATCAAAAAAATAAAACAGTATTCTCTACTAAATCAGGAGTGAAATTAGGAATAAATTTGTTAAAAAGAATTAAAATAGAAAGGGGTCTAACACAATATATGAAAAAGAACAAAAATAAAAATGAGTTTAAGCAAATATATAAAAAAATGGGCCGGGCTGTAGCCCGCCCAGCCCACTGTTGGGTCCGCCCATGTTTACAAGCTATTTGGTAATTTAGAATTGTACGTGAAAACGCTTTCAATCTAGAAGAGAGATCTCTCTTACGCAAACCTTGTTCATTTAATAATTTCACATCTTCATCGCTTACTTCTCTACTCTAAAATCTAAAATGACTCTTTTATAACTTTTGAAAGATATTCTATGAGATTGTTGACTGACAACTCTTTTTAAACTTGTCAAACACATGTCCTCTTGATGTCCATTTAGAAAGTGGAAATTAGAGTTTGGAAAATTTATTAAACACATAAATTAACAATTGAATTGCATTGAATAGTTAATAAATAATATTTTTCTAATAATATATTTTTATTAATCAAAAAATATTTTCAATTCTCATAAGTATAAGCTTTTATTTCTGTTCACACATGCATTTGCACGTGTCAAAAAAATTATGAGTTATTAAATTTAGTTCAATTGATAAGTACAAGTTCTCATTAAATTATAATTTGAATATCCATTTTCTATTCCTAAATATTGCATAGTTGAACATCCAAGCTTCGGTCCTTTCTAATTATCTAAAAAAAAAAAAAAATTATGCCCCGCGTAGATAGTCTCTCTCTCTCTCTCTCTCAACAAATCACATCTCATTTCGTCTCGTTTAATGCGACAACATCCATCATCATGTATAAAGCCCCCATTTCCCCTCTTTTCCTCATTCACGCTCATAAGAAAGCTCTCCACTTTCTCTTCCCCGTCCCTCTACTCAAAACCCTAGTTCTTCCACTAGGGCTCCCTCTGCGGTCACTCTCAGTTCGGGATCGACCGCCTTCGCGCAATTGATGAGCTCCTTCCCGCGGCTGGTGTTCGGCTTGTCGGTGTGTTGGCGCACTGTGGGTGCTGGAGGTCGTCGATCAGTCTCAAGGCGCAGGTCCGGAGCTCTGCCACCATCATCGAGCAGTTCAAGAGGAGAATGGCCACCATCGATATGTGAAGTTGCAGTCGTTCTCGTCTCTGTACTTTCGTGTTGAAAATTTTATCCATATTTTCTTTTAAATTAAAATATGTAATAATTAAAACTTAGTACAAATCAAATTAAAAGCACAAATTAAATTAAACATGTATTAATTACTAAACATGTAACAAATTAAAACAAAGATTAAAATTGCTGATATGAGAGATGTAGTCATGTGACACACTACCCTATAAGACAAATGGCTGGTCCTCTCGTTGGGACGTTGAATTAGTCCTGTCAACTAGCGGTAAAGACTCCTCCGGACTTACCAGCACCTGGGCTCAGACGCTAGCACCAGGCTCCCAGATGCTAGCACCAGGCTTCTGCTCAGACTCAGAATGGTTGCCCAAAAATAAAGAAAAGAGAAGAAAATTTAATTTAGACTGGATTCTTTCTCACAAAGAGTAGGTCTTAAAAGAAATTTCAGAGAGAAAGATGAGAAAATGAGAACTGTGTTTCGAGAACTGAGTTAGTGTTCTATTTATAGTCTTAAAATCCTAATTGTTATAACAACTTTATCAGAAATCTGAGCAGTTGAGAGATTTTCTCAACTAACTTAGATCCTGAGACTTGGTAAAAGTTGACTTGGTAACATAAAATTTGAAATAAAATTTTCTATTATATTTTAATTCAAAAATCCAACAATCTCCCCCAAAAGCTTGAGTTTCAGAGAAGACATAATAAAACAGCACGATGTAAATAAATGAAAAACACAAATCGGAAAACATATAACACGAATAAGGTTGAGCAACCTCATACTGTGAATTAGGGGTAAATAGCTTGCAGCCTTAAATTTACCCTTAGTGAATTCATCGCCATCTGAGAGACATAATGGACTAAGCCTTGAATTAGGCCTCTTTAACCAGATATTGATGGAAGACACACACACAGTAAGTCCTCATCTATTAGGCTAGCGAGTTGAGCGTTAATGATCATGCTCACAGTAACCGACTTATGAGAGTTTCTAAGATTCAGCTTTTCCCCCTGTAGCACCCCGTTCCCGGGATACATACCCAGATACGTGTCCCAACTTTTTCGATCGTATTATTGCAATTTTCTTCCAGTATTAGTTTTTAAGTTGTGATTTCTCATGTTTTTGGTATCAGATCTCGATATCGGCATACCGTCCGATTTGACTTTTCTGGTAGTCCGATTCTACCAATTTCAGTTTCAGACACTATTTTCTAATATTTTAGATTTTTCATGATTTTTTGAAATTTTTCAGAATTTTTCTGCAAAATCTCCAAAACCGGTTTCGGTCGGCATCGCTGACTGATTCCCGAATTTTTAGTTTCAAATGAGATTTAATTTTCAAAACTGGCGTTCACATTACTTCTTAGAATTTCATTTTCTATCTAAATATATTTTTTGAGATTTTTTTAAATTTATTAAAATTTCACCGATTCTGGTGTCCGCCGATATCGCTGAAAGATTTCAGGATTTTTAATTTGAAAATTAGATCAAATTTCTCAAATCTGATTTAACCGAGCATCTTAAAATAATATTTTTCTATTTTGAAAATTTTTCGAAACATTTCTGAAACAGTCGAATTTTCGCTCTATTTAAGTAATAATATTATTTACCGATAATTTCTTTTCTTACTTTTTCCTCCCCTATTCCCCTACTTTATACTCTCAGATATTTTAATAAATTAAATATTTACTAATATTTTTTTTACTATTTTCTTTTCTTTTTCTTATTTTTTTCCTTTTACTATCTTTTCTTTCCTTTTCTTTCTTTTCTTTTCTTCCTCTTTGACTTTCCCCTGCTCTGCTCCCTGTCACAACCGCCCGCCGCCTGCTCCCCTGTACAGCCGCCTGCAACAGCCCATGGCTGCTGCTGCAGCCTCTTTCCCTCCCCTTTTTCATCATTGCAATTTCCTTCTCCATTCTATTTAACCTTCATCTTCTTTTTTCCTTTTCATTTCATAATTCAAAAATCCCATCTCCTTCAACAAAACAAATCCAACCCATTACCTCTCCATGGCCGCCGCCTCCACCATCACCACCGCCACCACCGGCCGCCCCTAGGCTGGCCATCCACGCCCCCACACCCCCTCTCCACTCCACCACCTCTATCAACCTCCACCAACTACCATCATCTCTAATTTCATGCAAACCCATCACCACCACCTCCCTTCCTCCTCTAAAATTCACCATCACCTCCATCAAATTCACCACTCCCACCATCCCATCATCACCTCCTCCTCCTCCTCTAACTCCCCAACACCACCAATCACCACCAACCACCACCTTCAACCACCACCACCACCTCCTTCAACAACACAAACAAAAACAATCACAATCAAAACAAACTCCACCACCCCCTCCTCCTCCGGGCTAGCCACGCGCGCGTGCCGTCGGCCACTCCATTTTCCTTTCTTTCTTTCTTTCTTTCTTTTCATTTCTTTTCTCTTTCCTTTCCCTAAATAAACCTACTTTTATCACATTCCTAAAATACCCATCCCCTCATTCCCAAATTACTTCCCTATATTTACAATCATACCCCTCCCCTTTTAATTCCTAATTCTTTTCTAAAAATAACCCTATACTCTCTCTCTCCTCTCTCTTTCTCTCCTCTCTCATTCCTTCTCTAATATATTTATAATATATATATATATATATATTTATATTTATATATTTTAATATATATGGGCTAGTGGCTTGCTCGCACGGATTAGCGGATTTCTCGAACTTTTTCTCGGTATTTTCATTCTGATTTCAGGCGAGTACTTTATATTAAACTTAAAAATAATTACTCTTGATTTATAGCATGATATTGATGTGTGGACATCGTATTAGTACCGTAACATGCCTAACACTTGCTACTGTAATTTTCAATACGTGATTCCTTGTTATACAAGTTAATATACGGTATTTACACCAACACTTGCTATGTTATATTTGATACCTGATCCACGACACTTGATATATGACACCAGTATTTACCATGTTATACTTATCACTTGATATCTGACACCAGTATTTGTCATGCTATACTTATCACTTGATATCTGACACCGATACTTGCCATGCTACACTTGACACTTGACATACTACCACCTGGTACCATACACTTGACCTGATATTGTGACACCTGACTGGATATTATTACATCGGACACCTGTACTTCTTTTCATATTCATGATTATTACTTTTACGGGGACTTGATTATTATACTGTTACCAGATATTTATAATCCTGAACTCCTGTACTCCTATATTCCTGAACCCCTAAAAAAGGGTAACTCCTGATAGGCCTGTCAATGGGTCGGGTTCGGGGCGGTACAGGTGGTACCAGACCCGGACCCGTTTATCCAAGAGGGTACCATATCCGTCCCGTTTACCCGCAGGTCAGAAGGTGGGTTTCCATACCCGAACCCGCTGTACCCGCGGGTCCAGACCAGTTTACTAAGACCCATAACAAAGAAAAAAAAAAAGATACATAAACAAATACAGTAACAAAAACACATGAAGAGGGGAAAAAACTTTTGTCAAGAGAAAGAAAGCATGTTTTAATATCAATAAAGGATAAATGCAACCAGGTGTAAGAGGTGGAGGGAAAATTTTCGATGAAAGACTCTAATAAAGAAAAAAAATTAAAGTAAGGCCCCCAAATTTATTTGAGAAAACAGAACAATAGGAACACCTACTAATCAACCAACAGTCTTCAACACTTAAAGCACAAAGAGATCATTTACTGATAGAGTTTTGAGCCTAAATCTCTAGGGTTTTAATTCTATTAATATTATTTATATTTATGTTTTGAAATGGGTAAATGGGTAATCGGGTCTGGTTCAAGTAAAATCAGACCCATCCCATTTAATAATCGGATATACGGGTATACGGGTAAACGGGTATGGGTCCAGAGCAGCCCTTTCCATACCCGCTTAATCGGGTCGGGTCCGAGTCTAGACCCGACCCATTGACAGGCCTAACTCCTGATACTATACTCCTGTTAATTCCCGTAATAGGATAACCATGAATATAAGATTACTATGAACACCTTGTGGATACTATCACTGGATAATTCTAATAATTAGACAACTTATACCAGGATGGGAGAAACTGATGAGTACCGATATAGTCCCCATGGTTATGATGGTCATATAGTGTCGCGCGGCCATATACTTGGATTCGACCTGGAGGCCACCAGGCGCTTCCGTGGGGTGCACTGACACCCCTACTCTATTACTTGCCAGTTGTGCCATAAGCCCCTGAGCCTATTCCTGTGGGAGTGGTGACATCCTATTCCTTTTCGGGCGTACAATAAGTCCCGGTACCTAGCGGTACGTTCCGGCTCAGCACCGGATACTCCTTGACCGTTGTCCCGGGCATGTATGGGACAGCATGGTTCGTCGATCTCCATCAGTTTTCAATAACGTACTCTTTGGTCTGTATGCTGAGATATGTGGGATGGGACACATGCCGACGTATACAAATCAGATGAGTCTTAATAACTTAATAATAACATGCTCCTGATAACTGACTAGCTATACTCTTGATTTATACTGCTCACCACTTAGACACGTGCTACCTTGTTGGATTACTTGATTGCTTCCATACTGTTTCATTACTATATTATTCTGAAGGTAAAGTCAGATTATATAAACTAAGACTACAGTGACGTGAGATATAGGATATATATATATATATATATATATATATATATATATATATATATATGAGGGTTTCCTTATTTGGATAATTCCTTCAATGTACTAATCTCACCGATCGGTAATGTGAGCTTATATAACTGATTTCTCTATAGTTACTTTACTTACTGTCTCACTTCATGTTCATATGTGCTTATATTCACGATACACGTTTCCTGTACACATGTACCTGTTATGTACGCCACTTGATTTTAATATATGTACTCGCAGGGTTGCATCTGACAACCCTGTATTCTCATGTCCAGATTCTAAAGCCCAGATCTTGATGGCCTTGTTGTAGCTGATCAGAGCGCGCAGCGGATCCTCCCGTGGTGGTCAGAGCGCAGCCGAAGCTTCGACGTCGCTGTAGCTCTTTCTTCCAGTTCCTCTCCTGTTTGGTTCTCGAGGTCCCTCTTGCTGCTTGTGAGCACCTCTCAGCTTTTGTATATCTCTTCGCATTATGTACTCTTATATTTTCTAGTGATATAATATTCCTATAATATTGTATCGCTTTCTGTGATAACCATGTACTTATACTTTTCTGTTGGAATGTATATTACTACTGTGCTTCCGCACTCTGATTCTTGCATGTACTGATGCTTAGCGTATATACGTGAGGGTAATTTCGACCTGCGTATATACGTCACAGTGGCGTCTTCGTACCCGCAGAATCAGGGTGCCACACCCCCCAACCGCAGCCATCATAGTTCCTCTCATGTAGAAACTCCTCCAAGGGTACTACAGCTGGATGTTATACCCTCCACACTACATGCGTGAGACTTATTAAGAGTTTAATTCAACCTTACCTAACTATATCATAAGAGCATTGTCACTGTAGAGAAGGGATAGTAGCTATAACGCTACATATATGGTATAAATATATCCAGATTGATACTCCACACGAGTATCACCAGTTCATCTTGTTACTACCACATTGAATCTCTTTCACGAAATCAGCTCCCAATTAAATAGGTTGGGTTCTCGCTGTCGGTGAACTCTACTATGGATTTAACCCTATCTCTCTCGATGAAAGTAGGATTACACTCCTAAAAAGACCCTTAGTCAGAATGACTTGATGATTTTTAGGATCAGACAAATGAGTTAACAACCTTTTATTTTCAAGTGGTGACAGTCAGAGATTTAACTCTTAATGACCACATTATTATGACTCTTGACACCTTTATTTGACCTATAAAACCTCTGGGTAATCGTCATAGTCTCCCTCCCATTTGGGATCATAAAATAATTATAAAATTTCTTATTGTCTTAGTTTCAAAACAAGCAAATTATACCATAATGGTTTATGACAAAGCATAGGTATATTGCAATTGATTATTCTAGTATTTAAAATACGTACATATATTTAATTTGATAAAGAATAATTAAGGGATTTATGCTTATCAAAAGTCACTTTAATCACACTTAGTGTCAAATTTAAGTATTAATATATAATTCAGATATATATCTAAAAATATAGTTTAAGTATATGAAAACATATAGCATATTATTGATTAAACATTATACTTAATTAAAACATTATGATCTATACACGTACTAGTAGGAAAATAATTTATTATCCATTTTACACATTTTGTTATATCAAGATTAGAATTTAGTATTTTATAAGATGACTGTACATTGGTTCCTTACCAGATAGCAAGACATCCTAATTTGTCTTACCATATATATTCTTAATAATATCTGAATTTTCATCGTGAACAAATCATCATTGTCTTAATTTAGTGATTAGAATATAAAATCTAATTTTTCCTTTATGCATGCAACTTTATTTTCACAAATAATACATGAATATAATGTATGCATTAGATATCTTTTAGTTTTGAAAAAGCTACATTTAAAATCTTTGAAAAGAAATTTAAAGGAAATATATACAAATTAATTAAAAACGAAGATTATAATATTCTTTTTGAAGATGTAAAGTTTTTAAAAAAAGGTTTGAAGTACATGATTATGTAAGATGTAATAATATATTTTAAAATATTTTACTATAAAATGATGCACTCATAATTTCAAATTTGAAATTTAAATATATACACAATTTAATAAATAGTAAAATTTAAATGTTAATATTTTCACAACTTAGATAAGAATTTTTCCGTAATTTTATTATTGTTAAACTAATGAAAACAGTTAAATATGAGGTATATAAATTTTGACAGTTATGAATATAATTTTAATAAATACAATAAGTTATAACTATAGACGATATTTTTAACTTGATATAATACCAATTATATCTTATTACTTGAAATAATTAAATATTATATTTTAAAATATAAAATATTTAATTTTATTTCCTAGTAAGTGGGAGATTATAATTTTTTAGTTAAAGATCAAACTTCAGTTTGATCTATTAGGAGTCCAATATATTATATCATAAGAAAATCATTTATTTTGGTAACATGACTTTAATTGATCCTAATTATATTTGGATGAGGCAAAACTATACATGACTATTTAATCATCCGCACATGGCTAAGATTTTATTTAATATACACATATACATGAGTTCAAATTATAAAATTTACTCATGCAAACATAATGTCATCTGTAATATATTTTTCTAAATACAGCTTCAAAATAATCATATAGTTTGAAATTTCAATCATACTATGTTCCTCATACTAGATTTAGTATAGACTAAAATTTCAATACTAGCTACTTAAGCATGATCTGAATATTATTTACATCAGAGTTAAATATGAAAAATAGTTAAAACTTGAACCAACTATAATATATAATTAAAGTTAATCCTAGTCATATTCAGGTATGTCCAAATGCTGGTGTGTGCACTAAATTAGACAATATTACTTCTAAGATTATGGTTACATAGGCTGATAAGATATTTAGTAAATGATCTCAAAATTATTGGGTTAGTCAAACCTCAATTTTACCAGTTTAATTGTTCAGGTCGGCATAATTCAATTGGGAGATTTTTTCGCTTTTGGCGTTTTTTAATTACAGAATCTGGTTGAGTACCCTTCTTTACTTAAACACCAATTGTACGAAATTTTGAGGAAATGATTTACCCTTTAGTTTCTTTATCCTATTGAGTCCTAAGAAGTCAATATCCAGTACAATTGACATTTAAATGAATGTATCACTGTCAAATGTCGTTCCTAAGTTTATAAACCAATATTCTATTTGGTTTGATATTAGGAGTGATCTAAGTTATCCATAATGCCTGAAAATGCTAGATGAGTTATGTGACGCCCCGATCCGGCGGGTACGGGGACGCCACTGCGACGTATATACGCAGGTCAGAAATACCCCCACGTATATACGCTAAGCATCAGTACAGACAAGAATCAGAGTTGGAAGCACAATGGTAACATACATCCCAACAGAATAGCGCAAGTACATGGTTATCATAAAGAATAATACAACATTACATGAATGTTACATCACCAGAAGGTACAAGAGTACATAATACATGAAGAGATATACAATAACAGAGAGGTGCTCACGAGTAGCAAGAAGGCCTCGGGAGCCAAATAGGGGTGGTACTGGGAGGAAGAGCTACGGCAATGTCCGAGCTTCTGCTACACTCTGATCACCACGGGAGAATCCGCTGCGCACTCTGATCAGCTCCAGCCAAGCCACCAAGGTCCAGAATCTAGGATCTGGACATGAGGATCCAGGGTTGTTAGCAACCCCAGCGAGTACATATACTAAAGCCAGGTGGCGTGCATGTGTACAGGAAATGTGTATCGTGAATATAAGCATATATGAACATGAAACAAGACAGTAAGTAAAGTAACTACAGGATAATCAGTTATATAAGCTCACATTACCGATCGGTGAGATTAGTACGTCGAAAGAATAATCCAAATAAGGAAACCCTCATATATATACCATGTAATCTGAGTTTATATAATCTGTCTTTATCTCCACAATATAATAATGAAATAGTATGGAAACAATTAAGTAACCCTACAAGATAACACATGTCTAAGTAGTGAGCAGTATAAACCAAGAGTATACCTAGTCATGTATCAGGAACATGTTATAATTAAATTATTAAGACTCATCTGATTTGTATACATCGGTATGTGCCCTATCCCACATACCTCAGCATACAGACCGGAGAGTAAGTTATTGGAAACTGATGGGGATCGACGAACCATGTTTAGAATGGGTCCCGTACATGCCCGGGACAACGGTCAAGGAGTATCCGGTACTGAGCCGGAACGTACTGCTAGGTACCGGGACTTATTGTACACCCGAATAGGAATAGGATGTCACCACTCCCACAGGAATAGGCCCAGGGGCTTATGGTACAACCGGCAGGTAAGAGAGTGGGGGTGCCAGTACACCCCACGGAAACGCCTGGTGGCCTCCAGGTCGAATCCAAGTATATGGCCGCGCGACACTATAAGGCTATCATAAACATGGAGACTATGTCGGTACTCATCAGTTTCCCCCATCCCGGTGTAAGTTATCCACTTATTATAATTTGTCCAGTGATAATATCCACAGGGTATTCATAGTAATCTATATTCATGGTTATCCTATTACGGGGGTCAACAGGAGTATAATATCAGGAGTAATGTCAGGAGCCTCCCTATTTCAAGGGTTCAAGAATACAGGAGTACAGGGGTTCAGGAGTACCAAATATCTGGTAATAATATGATAGTCATGTCAAGTCCCCGTAAAAGTGATAGTCATGAATATGTCATATAAATACAGGTCTCAGGGTAGTAGTGTCCGGTCAAGGGTCAAGATGTCAAGTCCAGGTATTTGTACTACATGAAAGCATATCATATACCATGTGTCAGGTGCAGGTGACATATCAAGTGCCGGGTCTATATATCGAGTGCCGGTGTAAATACCAAGTGCCAGAGTCATGAATAACATATAGTGTAATATGTCAAGTGTCGGTGTAAATACTGAGTGTCGGTGTCAGATGTCACGGGTCAAGTGTAGCATGGCAAACATCGGTGTCAAATATAACATGATAAATACCGGTGTCAAATATAGCATAGCAAATACCGGTGTCAAATATAGCATGGTAATTATCGGAATCAAATATAGCATGGCAATTATCGGAATTAAATATAGCATGGCAATTATTGGAATTAAATATAGCATGGCAATTATCAGAATTAAATATAACAATTATCAGAATTAAATATAGCATGACAATTATGTGCTAAAATTACCATAGCAAGTATTAGGCATTTTAAAATATTCACATGTCAATATCATGTTATAAATACAAGGGTAATTATTTTTAAATTAATAGTAAGCACTCGCCTGAAACCGGGGCGAAATACCGGTTAAAAGTCCAGGAAATCGGCGACCCGCACGAGAATCCACTAGCCCGTAATAGTATATTAAAATATATAATTAAAAATATTTATATAAATATTAGAGAGAAAATGAGAGAGGAGAGAGAGAGGAGAGAGAAGTTGTAGGAAGAAAAAGAGAGAGAAAAAGAGAAAAAAATTAAGGTGTTTATAAAAGGGAAATAGAAATTAAAATGGAAGGGGGTAGAGTTGTAAATAAAGGGAAGTAATAAGGGATGAGGGGAGGGGTATTTTTGGAATGAGGGGATATGATGTTATTTAGGGGATGATTGAAAGTTTGAAATGAAAGAAATAAAGAAAGAAAGAAAGAAAAGAAGAAAGAAAGAAGAAAGAGAAGGAGGGGAGGTGGGGATCGGCCGGCGGTCACCGCCGGTGAGCTGGGTGCGCGGCGCGCGCGCCTCCCCCAAGGGGGAGGGGAGGAGATGTTGGGGTGTTTTGATGGTGGTGGTTGTTTGGTGGTGGTGGGAGATGGTGGTGGTGGTGGTGTGTGGTTGTGGTGGTGTTTGGAAGTGATGGGGAGTTAGAGGAGGTGGTGGAGATGGTGTTGGGTTGGTTAGAGTGGAGAAATTTGTGAAGGAGGTGGTGAATTTTAGAGAAGATGGAGTTTGTAATGGTGGTGGGCTTGGTTGAAATTGGAGGCGGTGGTGGAGTTTTGGGGTTGATGGAAGTGGAGAAGTGGAGAGGAGGTGTGGAGGAGGGGATGGCCGGCCCTAGGGACGGCCGGGGGGGTGGTGACGGTGGTGAGGTGGAGGCGGCGGCCGAGAGTGGATGCGTGAGTTGAAGTTGTGAGAAAGAAGGTGAAGTTTGGTTTTTTCCTTTTTCTTTTGGATTTTTGTTGAAATGAATGATGTTGGTGGTTTAATAGATGATGAAGGGGGAGGATTTGATGGCTTAGGGGGATGGTGGTAGGTCTGCGCAGCCCATGGTTGTCGGGCGGCGGTGGGCGGCAGCGGGCGTGGATTAGGCCGTTAATTAAGGGGGGAGATACCAAGGTGATTAAATGAAAAGAAATAAAAGAAAGAAAATTGAAAAAATATATAAGAAAAAGAAAAATAAAATGTTTAAAAATTTTTATTATTATCTATTTATTTGTTAAAATTTCTGGTAGCATAAAGTAGGGGAGTAGAGGAGGAAAAAGCCAGAAAAGAAATTGCCGGTAAAAATATTATTTTTAAATAAGGCGAAAATTGACTGTTTCAGAAACATACCGAAAAATTCTCAAAAATAGAAAATATTATTCTAAGATACATGGTGAAATCAGATTTGAGAAATTCGATGTATCTTTAAATTAAAAATCCTGGAATCTTCGGCGATACCGGCCGACACCAGAATCGGTCAAATTTTGATAAATTCAGAAAAATCTTAAAAATGTATTAAATAGAAAATGAAATTCTAAGAAGTACTGTGAAAACTGTTTCTGAAAATTCAAACCCATTTGAAAACGAAAAATCCGGGAATTGGCCAGCGATGCCGACCGACACCGATTTTGGAGATTTACAGAAAAAATTTCAAAAAATTCCCGGAAAATCATGAAAAATTTAAAATATTAGAAAAACAGTCTCTGAAACTAAAAATCGGTCAAATCGGACTATCAGAAAGTCAAATCGGGCTACTGGCTGGTATCGGGTTCCCGGTCCGGGTCATGGCTACTCTAGATCTGAGAATCCAGATCTGATACTCAAAAATATAAGTAATCACAACTCAAAAACACATACAGGAAGAAAATTGAGTAATATAATTAAAAAAATTTGCATACGTATCAGGGTACGTATCCCGGGAACGGGGGCTACAAGTTATGTATTCAAAATTTATCAACATGAAAGTTTATAATATAAATTTAAGTAGATCGATTTAAATTAGGGTATGCAGAATAAATGTGTAGGGGATCCTGCTTAGTTTCAGTATATAAAATTAATATAATCTAGTTAGATATATGTTAGAGTTCAACACAAGAGCAGTAGGATAGTTTAAAAAGAACTCGAATTAATTATAAAATGTAATTCAAATATAAAATTAACATGTATATCTCATTATTCAAGTACACTTATTTGATAGATAATCTCAATATGTTGCAAGTAAAATTAAAGAATAACTTGAGAATACAACTTACTATACTTAAGTTCATTAGAATAGATCAGGTTATTATTATATAAGGTATTTGACCCTAACAAGAGGTATTAAAGAAAGACTCAAGCTAAAGTCAAATTTTGAAATGGACATATTATAATAATTGTAAACATATCATCAAGAGGCATCATATATTCACAATCACATCGAAATAAGCACCGAACGTCATGAAAAATTCTGAAAACAATTTGAGCTATCTGAAAGTTCTTAATGCTTTGACTGCATAGGTTTAATAATCATGAAAATGTTAAAAGTTAGACATTTAATAAGATCTTGATTACTACAAATAAGAATTATTTAAATAGTTAC